>JASEVX010000008.1:68908235-68939609 GCA_031761405.1 Serripes groenlandicus | reverse complement strand
CAACTTTATTTAAATAATTAAAATATGAAAGCTTTCTCATACTACAGTCTAATTAGAATCAAACATGTCCTCATAAAGGTTTATAAGGGAAAACAATTGTTATTTTTGTTATTTTACTTATTTTTTTTATGAATTTCTATAAGAGTGCAACTTTAATGTCCATATATAATGATATATAAATTACACTCATTTTTAGTAATCTCGTGTATAAATTCTTACGTAACATTAGTAATCTCGTGTATAAATTCTTACGTAACATTCACGTTTAGTAATCTCGTGTATAAATTCTTACGTAACATTCACGTTTAGTAATCTCGTGTATAAATTCTTACGTAACATTCACGTTTAGTAATCTCGTGTATAAATTCTCACGTAACATTCACGTTTAGTAATCTCGTGTATACATTCTTACGTAACATTCACGTTTAGTAATTTCGTGTATAAATTTTTACGTAACATTCACGTTTAGTAATCTCGTGTATAAATTCTCACGTAACATTCACGTTAAGAAATCTCGTGTTTAAATTCTTACGTAACGTTCACTTTTCTAAGACCATTCTTCACGTGATTGTGTTTTAATCTCAGGTCATATGATTAGCATAGCGTAGCACAAGGGAAATAACCACAGTGGTGACAAGTCAAGTGTGTTTTCCCGAGTTATTGCGTTGACATAATTTAATGAGTTACCATGATGGCCCTGGGTCGCTCACCAGAGTTATGCCAACCGTATAGTCAATCACAATAACTCATTCTGTGGTTAACAAGGTTCCCTTTCAATTTGGCTTACTGACCTTGTTTTTTATTCGATATGACCCATATACAAACTTGACCTAGATATTATTCGTTCGTTCTCGGGGGTTATTTACCCTCTCACTCGGCTATAAAGCCATTTGGCGAGCAGCTTTCGGTTATTCTATATGTTTATTTTGTTTTATTCATATGCGGACAGTTTGTTGCGCAGACTATTGTTGCATTACATTATTATACTATGAAAGAGGCGGGGTATAACAACATAATTGTTCAATTGTTGAAAATAGATATCTTAAAGACAATCCTTCTGATTTAAGGCTTTCAAAGTGTTAACAAAGTGTTCCTTCAATTTGTCCTAGCGACCTTGTTTATGACCAGACATGAACCATATTCAATGAACCTATTTTTTGACTGGACATTACCTATATTCTAACTGTGCCTAGATATCATCAATACCATTATACTGACAAAATCTCAACATGCTCAAGTTCAAACTGTGTCCACCAGAGTATTAACAAGAGTTTCCTTCAATTTGACCTAGTGACCTAGTTTTTGACTTCACATCAAACAGTTTCGAACTTGACCAATCTATATAAATATATATATATAGTTAATGGAGATGTATGTTCTGACTAACTTTCATGAAGATTAGATACAAAATGGGGCCTGTACTTTGACCGAGCAAATTGTGTTCACTTGTTCATCAAAGACTTGGGTACTCGAAAGAAATCAAATTGTGTTCACTTGTTCATCAAAGACTTGGGTACTCGAAAGAAATCAAATTGTGTTCACTTGTTCATCAAAGACTTGGGTACTCGAAAGAAATCAAATTGTATTCACTTGTTCATCAAAGACTTGGATACTCGAAAGAAATCAAATTGTGTTCACTTGTTCATCAAAGACTTGGGTACTCGAAAGAAATCAAATTGTGTTCACTTGTTCATCAAAAACTTGGGTACTCGAAAGAAATCAAATTGTGTTCACTTGTTCATCAAAAACTCCAGTTACCGGAAATAAGACTTCCCGTCTTCGATTGCTTGGCGTTGTCTTATATACTAACAAACGAGATGCGTTTGTTTTCACCTAGAAATTATACGATAATTATGATATTTAGAATAAATGTCTAAAATGCAAATATTATCTTTTACTTGAAAACCATACTTTTCAACAAAAATGTCGAGTAAATGCACTGATGAAACCAGAAGGCATGGTTGGAGTTTGATTTTTCGTTAGATGTGTTTTCCTTTGTTTTTGCGTAAATATGAATGTAGAAAAAGTTAAAAAAAATGATGTGATGACATGTCAATGTACTTATTGAATTGATGACTGATTAACTTATATCGTGATTATATCGCTTTAAGAAGAGAACATCGTCATCCACAACTTTCACGTACCTCTGCAGCATTTGAAAACATTGCGACACAAGGATAAATTGCGCAGTATGATCAATTTATTCTTTTGTCACAATTAAAAATTATACAATTCAATAATTACATTTATTTGTTGATATGTACTATATTTGTAGTACTATATTTGTAGAAATGTACTATATTTGCAGATATGTACTTTATGTGTAGATATGTACTATATTTGTAGACATGTACTATATGTGGAGATATGTACTATATTTTTAGATATGTACTAATGTCTAGATATGCAATATATTTGTAGATATGTACCTGGAAAGGGGGTAACAGAACATTTTCGTCGTACCTGGAAAGGGGTAACAGAACATATTCGTCGTACCTGGAAAGGGGGTAACAGAACATTTTCGTCGTACCTGGGAAAGGGGTAACAAAACATATTCGTCGTACGTGGGAAAGGGGTAACAGAACATTTTCGTCGTACGTGGGAAAGGAGTTACAGAACATATTCGTCGTATGTGGGAAAGGGGTAACAGAACATTTTCGTCGTACGTGGGAAAGGGGTAACAAAACATATTCGTCGTACGTGGGAAAGGAGTTACAGAACATATTCGTCCTTGACAATTTTAAATGTGTCATTTAATTCCCTAAAGGCATATTGCTTCCGATCTGCATATTGTTATGCATCATTGACACAAGGGCGCTCATCATAATATAATTTTAAAACATGAGTAGTTTGTTATTTTCATTATAAAAAAGGAAGGAAAGAATTAAAATAAATTAACATGTTGTAGGGCTCAGTTTATGTTCGAAATTAAGTTTAAATTATACAACAATTTCAATGAGATTTAACTGTTTGATATTATATTTCGAAGGTTATAAATATTGGACTACACTTCAACATTTGTTAAAGTATGATATAATTAGGATGCCAAGCTAATATCATTTTGAGAAAACGAGAAAACTCATGTCTTCAGCGATTTAACCCTTATCTCATTGTTTTAAAGGTAGATTACTGCGAAGGTGTCCACTGTTGACGTTAATAGAGGAAAGGTAAAATGACGTTCTATTGCATGCAAATCCTAAATTGTCTGTTTTGTGGTTTTATTGAAAAATAATAAAATTCAAATATTCTGACAAACATCTTGAAAAGTTTATGTGGAATTCTCAAATCTTATAATTATTCCTTAATGAAAGCACTGTATACATACTAAGACTAATGCTTGGCAAGATTTCTCATTTCCATTACTGTTTATGATCAATAATTAGTTGGTTGTGTGTATGGCCAACCTACTTTGGAATGGAGATTGATCATAAACAATGAAAGGCTTCAATTATCATTCACTTCGTTGACAAAACAATGCAAGTTATGATACATTTTCACTTGACCCGCACCCCTGATGTTCCAATATGCCCCTCAGTTGATAACTGTTTATTCAACTACTATAATGTTAGTGTTATGCATAACTACACTATGGATATCCGGCGACATTGATGCGTTGCATCAACTTTCTCTTGTTTACGAAGACAAAACAGTCCCTATTAGCTAGACTGCTATACTTTATTTTACACTACATGTATATACTACATGTATTCAAAAGTCGATTTAGGTCAAAGGGAAGTAAATCGGATCGGCTTGCCGGGAAGACAATTTTGTCCAGGGGATTTCAGATGAATATGTAAGACTGAAATTGTCACCCATTGGACAATAATGATTTTGCTGAAAGTTGAATTCTTTTTTTGAAAACTATATTATCCTGTGAGTGATTTGTAACCAAACCCTGGTCTGCTTTTGACTGTATTGACACCTTCAGAGTATTTTTTAGAACATCCTGTTTTGTCTGAAATTTAGAGTGAAATTCAGTGCGGGATAAGGGTGACCTAGCATTTGACGTCATAGCTAAAAAAATGGTAGGATGAGCCCTGAGTTTCTGGTGCTGTAATGGTAGATATAAGAATGGACTTTGATTTAATACAGGTTTGTGGCTTCATTGAGATGTTGGGAAAGACCCATAACCCATAACGCTACAATGGTCGCCTATGTAAAATGAATTGCTTCCCTTTGACCATAACTACAAACCTTTACGTCGCAGTCCAATTTGTTTACTTAGGTACACTCGCGAATACCAACTACGTAGATCAATCTCCTTTGCAGAGAGCCGCTCTTTACACTCACTTACAAATAGTAAATTATAGGTGATTTAAAATGTTTATTTGGTTCGAAACAAACGAAGAAAAGAACAAACCGAGATAAAACTGGTTTTAATGGAAAAATGACTGAACAAACACTCTCTGCCTATAAAGAGAGTTGCAAGAACGACACCTCTGCGAATAAGAAATAATCGGGTCTTTCGTACACAATTATTTCGTCCTTGACAATTTTAAATGTGTCATTTAATTCCCTAAAGGCATATTGCTTCCGATTTGTCTGCATATTGTTATGCATCATTGACACACGGGCGCTCATCATAATATAATTTTAAAACATGTCGATGACTGAAGTAGTACCTAGGGATGAATAAGATTATCGATAATACTTAAATGATTTTTACTCAATCATCAAATGTACAACTTAGTTTCAAGCTTTTGGAATGACAGCTTCCTAAGTGAAATTCAGGAGTTGATCATCTCTAGATGTGGTACATATGTGGTATATGTGTTGTATATATGATGTACATATGTGGTATATATGTGGTACATGTGCGGTGTATATGTGGTACATATGTGGTATAGATGTGGTACATATCTGGTACAGATGTGGTATAGATGTGGTACATATCTGGTATTGATGTGGTACAGATTTGGTATATGGTATAGATGTGGTATAGATATGGTATATATGTGGTATAGATGTGGTATAGATGTGGTATAGATGTGGTATAGATGTGGTATATATGTGGTATAGATGTGGTATAGATGTGGTATATATGTGGTATAGATGTGGTATAGATGTGGTATAGATGTGATATAGATATGATATAGATATGGTATAGATGTGGTATAGATGTGGTATAGATGTGGTATAGATGAGGTACATATGAGGTACATATGTGATATATATATGTGGTATAGATGTGGTATATATATGGTATATATGTGGTATATCAGTGTCTGGACTCCGGACTGCGATTAACACATAATACTCAATAATGTATCAGAAATCAAAGGTTTTCCACTTTTTAATCATGCTCTTGTACATTTTATGTTGGAATTGTAGAGGAATTATGTCCTCATCATACCCCCTTTCTCAAATGTTAGATAGTAAGCACATCGACATTGCACTCTTAAGTGAGCAGAAGCTTCTACCACGTTCCGCTACATTTATGGACACTATCCATCCCAATTACGCGTCAATTGTTACCATTGATAGGTCACTCGAGGCTTTTACTACTTATAGATGCGGTAAGGCGGGTACAGCGATCATGGTCAAACATAGTTTACAGAAAAACGTTCAACGATTAAACAATATTGAAAACGATCGTATCGTTGGTATAGAGATCTCATCCGACCAGTGTCTACCATTGTTTATCTTTAGCATATACATGCCTGCCGATAACGATCTCGATCTATTCAGAGACACACTGAATGATATAGAATCGCTGTACTTATTCTACTCGAAGCTAGGCAATGTGATTCTAGGCGGCGATTTTAACGCTAAAATCACTCAAACTAGTCAAGGTCAGTTAACCAAGTCATCAATATTAACAGACTTCATTAAAAACAATGATTTAGTGTCCTTGCAGCATGTAAATAATATGGCTAACGAGTATACCTTCATACCGAACAAGACAACTATAGATCATGTGTTGATTGAAAAGTCGTCTGCTAACCTAAACACTTCATTTACAATCCTTAATGAACGTGAAGTTGTAACTTCGGATCATTTACCTATAATATTCGCGATCGCTTTCACCCCTTTTATACCGAGGAAAATCCAATCTCGTATGTGTATTGCTTGGATTAAATGCACACAACAAAATATAAGTGTATACCAGTCCCATATAGAAAATAATATTGAAAAAACATTCATACCAGGCAGCGACTCGAGTAATTATTCGCCAGACTTCATAAACGATAGCTTAACTGACATCATTTTACAAGCCTCCAAAAGTCTTCCGACAAGTCACTTCAATAGACATGCCAAACCCCATTTGTCTTCTGAGGTAAAGCAATCGTATGCACAAATGCTTCATCTACGCAACATTTGGTTCGAATCTGGAAGGCCTAGGGACCAATCCCAAGTTTACTTGTCCTATAAACAGGCAAAAACTGCGTTTAGGCGTACAGAAAGACACGCCCGCGAGATGTACGAAAACTCAGTTTTCGACCAACTCAATAAAGCAGCCGAACTAGACTACAGGGTATTCTGGAAGTTGCTTCGTCAGAAAAGTGGTAAAAACTTCGACACTTGCTCACAAATAGTAGTTGGAGTGAGTACATTTGAAACACATGAAGTAACTAACGGCTTTCGCGAATACTTCGCCCATGTATTTGACAATATTTGTACTGACGATACCATTAACAGCCCCTTAAGTAATGAACTCAGTAACTATTTCAATACCCGCGGAAGTCAAATCGTCCAAACCATTACACGCGAATTCAGAACGGACGAATCGAAAGCGTAGTCAAAATCCTCCAAAAGCGTAAATCTCCTGGGATTGACTGTATCCTTAACGAGTGTAACGAATATGCAAATTAGCATCACCGGTTCGAAGTGATGGTCTTAGGGTTAGATATATAAGGCAAGTGGACCCCTTCAGGGTTGAGTATACTTTTCGCTGAAGGGATCTTCTGCGTCTTAAGCCCGGCACGTTACATTGGTGGCAGCGGTGGGATGAAGACAACTGCCATATTGGAGTTGCCTTACCCATGGGTTTCCCAGGCCAAGACTCGGGACGAGTCTTCTCGGAGTGGGAAGTATTGTAACGAATATGCAAATTAGCATCACCGGTTCGAAGTGATGGTCTTAGGGTTAGATATATAAGGCAAGTGGACCCCTTCAGGGTTGAGTATACTTTTCGCTGAAGGGATCTTCTGCGTCTTAAGCCCGGCACGTTACACGAGCATGTTATACACGCAGGCAAACCGATAGTACATATACTAACATTACTGTTCAACTCTATCCTAAAGTACGAAAAGTTACCTAAGAAGTGGCAAACTAGCGTTCTTATCCCGATCTACAAGGGCAAAGGAAAAAAAAACAAATCTGACCCTTCTAGCTATCGTCCTGTCTCTCTTTTGCCGTGCTTTAGTAAACTATTTGAGAAACTGCTTTTGAATCGAATACAAGCTTATTATCTCTGTGTAAGAGTCAATTCCCATGCCCCCAACAACACGGCTTCCAAAAACAATTAAGTTGTATTACTACGTCGTTCAACGTCCAGGAAACTGTGTACTACAACGTTGAGCGTCAGAGTGAGGTCTATGTCGCTAGTCTTGATCAAAAAGGCGCCTTCGATACAGTCAGACATAAATCCCTAATGCTTAAGCTCGGACGGATGGGACTCGTTGGTAAAATCCTTCGAATCATCCGTGATTCTTATACCGATTTAAATTGCTTAATTCGCTATACTAACCATACGTCCGATACCTTCAACGTGGTGCGCGGGGTACGTCAGGGAGGGGTGATGTCCACATTCCTCTATCTGGTCTACATCAATGCCCTGATAACTGAACTACAAGACAGCAACTTAGGAACAAAGGTATTGTCTACAACGGTTAGCAACCCGTCATTTGCTGATGACATATCATTAACAGCCATTTCCCCCCTTAATTTACAGAAAATGACGGATATCGTGTACAGGTATTGCAAAACATGGTGTATTGATATTAACGTGAACAAGTCAAATGTCATTGTGTTTAGCACAAAGCGTCAACCGCCAGCGGTCGGAATTATGTATGGCGAGCATTTTATCCCCCAAGTAAAATCCTTAAGCCACCTAGGAATTACTCACGATTCGAACATGAAACTGAGTAAACGTATCAATGACAGGATTCAAAAAGCCCGTAATGCTCTTTTCTCCATGGTTGGGCAAGGTGTCAATCCCCAAGGAGTCAATCCAATGGTTTCCGCAAGTTTATATTGCAAAATTATACTCCCTATCCTCCTGTACGGAGCAGAGATTTGGAGTAATATGACTACCGCTGATGTGAAACATCTCCAAACATTCCAGCATTATGTCGCGAAAAAGATACAAGGGTTCTCTCGAAGAACCAGATCTGACATGGCGGAGTCAATGATCGGTCTGTATAGGGTATCAAGCACAATCGATAAGAGGAAATTGATGTTCCTTCACAAAATACTGGAGCTACCAGATTCTTGTATAACGAAAGAAATTTTTGTCAAGAAGTACTATATGTACATGTCAGACAAAAGTTCAGTTACTCTTGGTTTCGTCCCAGATGTATGTCATATAGTCAACAAGTATAACCTCCACTCAATTCTGAACAACTATTTTCAGACTAATTCACTGCCGTCTAAATGTGCATGGAAGTCCACTGTACGTAATGTTGTTCACACACCGCGAACAATTCCTACTAAACGAACGTTTGTCGACTCACCCAGATTTCCTGTTTTTTCATACGCTGCAGCCTTGCATTGAACCTTGCATTGTTTACAAGGTATCAAATGTCAGTACCTTTCGATCTATCATGAGTGCGGTAGCTAAGCTATGGTCACGCCCAACATTATGTATCAATACTGTCTGCACTATATGTAATCAACCACAACAAGAAGAGTTAGTACACACACTTTCTGATTGCCATGTCATTGTAGGACTGAAGCAAAATTAAAATCCACACTAATCAGAAATTGAAGCAGATCCTTCGCACACGATATATACGCTCTAGATAGCTACTCATTCACGCTTAGCATGTTAGGTGCGCCGATAATAACTCTACCAATAGAATTACAAAGAAAGGCATTTCTAGAAATAACCTTTAATTACATATACCAGTGTCTTAAAATGTATCTTTAGTAATGAAAATACATTTCAATACATCTGGGTATGCATATAATCAATAGATACTTGAGATATCATTCTGATTTATTCCCCCCCCCCCCCCCCCCCCCCCCCACCCCTTTATTTATCATGTCTACATGTACTGTATTTGAGTTTATTCATGTTTTGCTCGTTCGTTCATTTGTTCATTTGTTTGTGTACATTTCTTTTTCTTTTTCATATATTTGTTTAGTGTGTGCATATTGTACGATATCTCCTACATAGGAGGCAATAAAGAGATTGTATTGTATTGTATTGTATTGGTATAGATGAGGTACATACGTGATATATATGTGGTATATATGTGGTATAGATGTGGTATATATATGGTATATATGTGGTATATATGTGGTACAGATATGGTATAGATGTGATATATATATGGTATAGATGTGGTATAGATGTGGTATAGATGTGGTATATATATGGTATAGATGTGGTATATATATGGTATGAATGTGGTATAGATGTGGTATAGATGTGGTATAGATGTGGTATAGATATGGTATAGATGTGGTTTAGATATGGTATATATGTGGTATAGATATGGTATAGATGTGAAATAGATATGGTATATATGTGGTATAGATATGGTATAGATATGGTATAGATGTGAAATAGATATGGTATAGATGTGGTAGAGATGTGGTAGAGATGTGGTATATATGTGGTATAGATGTGGTATATATGTGGTATATATTTGTTACATATGTGGTATATCTGTCGTATATATGTTGTATATATGTGGTATATATGTGGTACATATGCGGTATATATGTGGTATAAATGTGGTATATGTGTGGTACATATTTGGTATAACTGTGGTATATATGTGGTAACTATGTGGTATATATGTGGTACATATATGGTATATATGTGGTACATATATGGTATATATGTGGTACATATATGGTATATATGTGGTACATATATGGTATATATGTGGTACATATATGGTACATATGTGATATATGTGGTACATATGTGATATATGTGTAGTACATATGTGTTACATATATGGTACACATGTGGTACATATTTGGTACATATGTGGTACATATGTGGTACATATGAAGAACGTTGAAAGCATACATATCAAATTCAAGTCAAAGTCAATAAACGATGGTATAAATTAAATGGAGGTAACCAATTTGTCTCCCGGGTCGACATCCCAGTAACCCTATTTGGATCCCACTCGGACACTTTGGTGACGTCATTCAATATTTTCACAACGTACTTCCGGTTAGATTCCATTCCGAATTAATGTATTCATGCAAAACGTTTTTTGGGCATTTCTACGGAATTCCGTTAGGGCCATCGCCTATGAATGAAATAATATGAAACGCGAAAACACGAAATCACGAAAGTACGAATACGAAAACGCGAAACTACGATGATGAAAACGCGAAAGTACGAATACGAAAAGGCGAAAACGTGACAACACGATGATGGAAATGCGATACGATGACGAAAACTCGAAAGTTCGATGACGAAAACGCGAAGGTACGATGATGAAAACGCGAAACTGTATCGCATTTTAATCATCGTGGTTTCACGTTTTTGCGTTTTCGTCATCGTACTTTCGCGGTTTCGTGTTTTCGTCATCGTACTTTCGCGTTTTCGCGTTGTACGTCATCGTGTTTTCGCGTTTTCGTCATCGTACTTTCGAGTTTTCGTCATCGTAGTTTCGCGTTTTCGTCATCGTACTTTCGCGTTTTCGTCATCGTACTTTCGCCTTCCGGTGCGCTTGCGCATACAGGAATTCTCCTTCCACGTGAAAATGTACAATTGGTGCGAGTTCACCTTATGTCTATACCCATATCCGATTTCAATAAAACAATTATTTCGTTGTAGGCATAGCCTCTCTCAAAATGACTTTGTATGAAGTCGTCCATTTGTTTATTTTGTGCATGCGTACCGGAAGGCGAAAGTACGATGACGAAAACGCGAAAGTACGATGACGAAAACGGGGATCTACGATGATGAAAACTCGAAAGTACGATGACGAAATCGCGAAAGTACGATGACGAAAAAGCGAAAGTACGATGACGAAAACGCGAAAACTCGAAACTACGATGACGAAAACTCGAAAGTACGACGATGAAAACGCGAAATTGTATCGCATTTTCATCATCGTGTTTTCGCGTTTTCGTCATCGTACTTTCGACATTTCGTGTTTTCGCGTTTTCGTCATCGTACTTTCGAGTTTTCGTTATCGTGTTTTCGCCTTTTCGTCATCGTACTTTCGTGATTTCGTGTTTTAGCGTTTCAGATTATTTCATTCATGGCCCTAACGGAATTCCGTACATAGTGTTTTCGCGTTTTCGTCATCGTACTTTCGCAATTTCGTCATCGTAGCTTCGCGTTTTCGTCATCGTACTTTCGCGTTTTCGTGCTTTCGCGTTTCAGATTATTTTATTCAAAGGCGAATATGCAGATGACCCTAACGGAATTCCGTACATTTCTGGTTTCACAGATAATTTTGGGATTGTCGTTCGCCACATCGTGGAGTATTAAGTCAACAAAAAGCACTTTCCATGATTCATAAGTTTATTAGAAGACACACAGTTTGGCATTGCTCCCCGAGCCCGGGACATATTCCCGTCTCCCGCTTCAATTAATCTTGACCACAAGAAAATGCTTTTCGCTTCTCCGTTTAGGTATGGTGATAAGAGTTATAAAATGGAGCGCAATTATTGTGCTTTCCGATGGTTCGTGGGTCGTGGACAATTTACGAACCACCATTTTTCTTTTCCATTTGGTTTCGACTCGAAATTGAATTGTTGACAAAATGTTGTCTATCGCTTTTATCAGCCGTGGATTTCATTAATAACTCGTGTACTATTATTAACGTCTGGATATTTGTGTTCTTTATTGTGATTTAGATGCCCCTTTTGATCTCAAAGTATGTTTAGTAAAGCGAACACACATACCGATGTCATTGAAGTACACGTCACATTATTACGTCAAAATACGTAATGTATTTACACACGGCGGCGCTATAAATAGACTGTCATGGTTTTTGTTAATGTGTATGTGGATCTGCGTGCAATATCAGACGTTCGTGCACTATTAAACTTGCGTGCAATATCAAACATGCGTGCAATATCAAACCGTGTCCAATATCAAACTTGCGTCCAATATCAAACATGCGTGCAATATCAAACTTGCATTCAATATCAAACGTGCGTGCAATATCAAACAGGCGTATAATATCAAACTTGCGTGCAATATCAAACTTGCGTGCAATATCAAACGTGCGTGCAATATCAAACAGGCGTATAATAATAAACTTGCGTGCAATATCAAACTTGCGTGCAATATCAAACATGCGTGCAATATCAAACAGGCGTGCAATATCAAACTTGCGTTCAATATCAAACGTGCGTGCAATATCAAACGTGCGTGCAATATCAAACATGCGTGCAATATCAAACTTGCGTGCAATATTAAACTTGCGCGCAATATCAAACTTGCGTCCAATATCAAACAGGCGTGCAATATCAAACTTGCGTGCAATATCAAACTTGCGCCCAATATCAAACATGCGTGCAATATCAAACTTGCGTGCAATATCAAACTTGCGTGCAATATCAAACTTGCGTACAATATCAAACAGGCGTGCAATATTAAGCTTGCGTTCAATATCAAACGTGCGTGCAATATCAAACTTGCGTGCAATATCAAACATGCGTGCAAAACAAACATGCGTCCAATATCAAACAGGCGTGCAATATCAAACTTGCGTGCAATATCAAACATGCGTGCAATATCAAACCTGCGTCCAATATCAAACCTGCGTGCAATATCAAACATGCGTGCAATATCAAACTTGCGAGCAATATCAAACATGCGTGCAATATCAAACTTGCGTGCAATATCAAACTTGCGTGCAACATCAAACCTGCGTCCAATATCAAACATGCGTGAAATATCAAACGTGCGTGCAATATCAAACGTGCACTATCAAATTTGTGTGCAATATCAACTTGCGTGCAATATCAAACCTGCGTGCAATATCAAACTTGCGTGCACTATCAAACCTGCGTCCAATATCAAACGTGCGTGCAATATCAAATTTTCACATGGAAAATAGAAGGAAATCTATCAAAGTATACAACAAATCGCGTTATTTCAAAGCAATACAATGTAGTTCTTTCTATGCAATAAATGATTTTTGACAAAGCAATACAATGTAGTTCTTTCTATGCAATAAATAATTTTTGACAAAGCAAAGCAATGTAGTTCTTTCTATATGTTCAATTCTGCATAATAATTATGCATCTAAACGACAGAAGTGAAGTTATGCCTGGCTGGCTTCGAAACTGAGAATTAGATTCACTGATGCCAGGTCCATAACGAGTTTGTACAGAACGCAATCTTTCAAATATGTATAAATTGCACTTTTAAAAGGAATTTGAAACAGTTGAAATAGTGTCTTTTCAATTTTTTAAACATTCATTTACATATATGTTTCATATGTTACCAGTTGTTTGCTGAAGATTTGATGTATGTGGGAACGTGTTTCGTTTTGGTACTTTCAGGACATCGAGGTACAGAGATGTATTCCGATATTTCGATAAAAAACAATGATGAAACAGCATCAAAAAAAGAAATTATTAACGGGCTAGAATCGGTAAATTCACACTTTATTAAACTAAACCGTTTAGATTCTACCAGGCGTGTGTTCAATAAACACTTAAACCAAACATGTTTAGATCCTACCAGGCGTGCGTTCAATAAACACTTAAACCAACCATGTGTAGATTCTACCAGGCGTGTGTTCAATAAATACTTAAACCAATCATGTTTAGACTCTACCAGGCGTGTGTTCAATAAACAGTTAAACCAACCATGTTTAGATCCTACCAGGCGTGTGTTCAATAAACACTTAAACCAACCATGTTTAGATTCTACCAGACGTATGTTCAATAAACACTTAAACCAACCATGTTTAGATCCTACCAGGCGTGTGTTCAATAAACACTTAAACGAACCATGTTTAGATTCTACCAGACGTGTGTTCAATAAACAGTTAAACCAACTATGTTTAGATCCTACCAGGCGTGTGTTCAATAAACACTTAAACCAACCATGTTTAGATCCTACCAGGCGTGTGTTCAATAAACACTTAAACGAACCATGTTTAGCACAAACAAAGTACATTATAGTTATTTTATGTTATAAATAAATTCGTTTTGTTGAAGCGATATATTTCACATTAAGCAATAAAATCAAGTATATTGAACGCAGACCTGAAATGTCTGCTTTAAAGACACACCTATATGTATTCAGATTGACCTTACACACCTATATGTATTCAGATTGACATAACACACACCTATATGTATTCAGATTGACATAACACACCTATATGTATTCAGATTGACATAACACACATATATGTATTCATATTGACATAACACACCTATATGTATTCAGATTGACATAACACACCTATATGTATTCAGATTGACATAACACACCTATATGTATTCAGATTGACATAACACACGTATATGTATTCAGATTGACATAACACACCGATATGTATTCAGATTGACAAAACACACCTATATGTATTCAGATTGACATAACACACCTATATGTATTCAGATTAACATAACGTAACGATATGTATTCATATTGACATAACACACCTATATGTATTCAGATTGACATAACACACCTATATGTATTCAGATATTCATATATGTATTCAGATTGACATAACACACCTATATGTATTCAGATTGACATAATACACGTATATGTATTCAGATTGACATAACACACATATATGTATTCAGATTGACATAGCACACCGATATGTATTCAGATTGACAAAACACACCTATATGTATTCAGATTGACATAACACACGTATATGTATTCAGATTGACATAACACACATATATGTATTCAGATTGACATAGCACACCGATATGTATTCAGATTGACAAAACACACCTATATGTATTCAGATTGACATAACACACCTATATGTATTCAGATTAACATAACGTAACGATATATATTCTGATTGACACACCGATATGTATTCAGATTGACCTTACACACCTATATGTATTCAGATTGACCTTACACACTTATATGTATTCAAATTGAACTTACACACCTATATGTATTCAGATTGAACTTACACACCGATATTTATTCAGATTGACCTTACACACCTATATGTATTCAGATTGAACTTACACACCTATATGTATTCATATTGACCTTACACACCGATATTGATTCAGATTGACCTTACACACCTATATGTATTCAGATTTACCTTACACACCTATATGTATTCAGATTGACCTTACACACCGATATGTAATCAGATTGACCTTACACACCGATATGTATTCATATTGACCTTACACACCTATATGTATTCAGATTGACCTTACACTCCTATATATATTCAGATTGACCTTACACACCGATATGTATTCAGATTGACCTTACACACCAATTTGTATTTAGATTGACCCTACACACCGATATGTATTCAGGTTGACCTTACACACCTATATGTATTCAGATTGACCTCACACACCGATATGTATTCAGATTGACCTAACACACCTATATGTATTCAGATTGACCTTACACACCGATTGTATTCTGATTGACTTAACACACCGATTTGTATTCTGATTGACCTTACACACCTATTTGTATTCAGATTGACCTTACACACCTATTTGTATTCAGATTGACATTACACACCGATATGTATTCAGATTGACCTTACACACCTATTTGTATTCAGATTGACCTTACACACTGATATGTATTCAGATTGACCTTACACACCTATATGTATTCAGATTGACATTACACACCAATTTGTATTCATATTGACCTTACACACCAATTTGTATTCTGATTGACCTTACACACCAATTTGTATTCTGATTGACCTTACACACCTATATGTATTCAGATTGACCTTACACACCGATTGTATTCTGATTGACTTAACACACCGATTTGTATTCTGATTGACCTTACACACCTATTTGTATTCAGATTGACCTTACACACCTATTTGTATTCAGATTGACATTACACACCGATATGTATTCAGATTGACCTTACACACCTATTTGTATTCAGATTGACCTTACACACTGATATGTATTCAGATTGACCTTACACACCTATATGTATTCAGATTGACATTACACACCAATTTGTATTCATATTGACCTTACACACCAATTTGTATTCTGATTGACCTTACACACCAATTTGTATTCTGATTGACCTTACACACCTATTTGTATTCAGATTGACCTTACACATCTATATGTATTCAGATTGACCTTACACACCTATTTGTATTCTGATTGACCTTAAACACCAATTTGTATTCTGATTGACCTTACACACCTATTTGTATTCAGATTGACCTTACACACCAATTTGTATTCTGATTGACCTTACACACCAATTTGTATTAAGATTGACCTTACACACCAATTTGAATTAATAATAATAATAATAATAATAATAATAATACTTTATTTATAGATGGTGACTCATTTAGCCATTGTCTATTTTACAATGAGGCCATCTTAATAGCTATCATAAAGAAACATACAATGATGAAACAATTAATTCCAAGAGCATACTTTTAGTTTTTGAAACATTGATCACCATACTGTTTTCATTACACCAGCGTTGGATGTTATTAACGTCTGTAGAAATATCCCTTTTAATTGAATACAAATATGGGGAAGACTTTTGAAGGGTTGCATCATCAGCAAATAAATCTAAAGAAGATAGTGTGACATGCAGAGATAGGTCATTCACATACATTAAGAAAAGTAGAGGACCTAGCACAGAGCCTTGAGGAACGCCAGACAATATAGGGAGACATTTTGAACTAATGCTCCCAATTTGAACACGTTGTATCCTTTTTTCAAGATAAGATTTAATCCAAAGTATTGATCTATTGTCAAATTTGTATAATTTAAGTTTTTCCAGAAGTGTATTATGGTTGACTAGATCAAACGCTTTACTAAAATCTAAAAATAAAATTCCTGTAAGGTTCCCTTTGTCCATTTCTTTGAGCCATAATTCTGTCATCTTTGTCAGAGCTTTTTGGCAAGAATGTTGTTTTCTAAATCCTGACTGTCCTATATGAAGCAACTCAAAGTTGACAAGGAATTCATAGATTTGTGATGCAACATGCTTTTCATATATTTTAGATAGTGTAGGAAGAATAGAAATAGGTCTATAATTTCCAGGGTCAGACTTTTTCCCTTTTTTAAAAATGGGCGTTACTTTTGCAATTTTTAATTTGTCTGGAAAAGTCCCTTCAATTATGCTTCGATTTATTAAATAAGCAACAGGTTTGCATATTACATGGGCGGCAATTTTCAATAAGTTTGGCCCAAGAGTGTCAACCCCAGCGGATTTATTAATATCCAATTTAGAAAGTAATCTGTATACTTCATGTTCATGTATGCATTTTAATTGGAAGTAAGTATCAATTGGAAGTTTTGTGTTCATGAATGTTTGAAGATTGTTCAATGTTATTTTGCTAGTTCTTTGGAATGATTCATTTTTGAATGACACGCTTGTAAAATAAGAATTAAACATATTAGCTATATATATCCTCGGGAGTTTCAACCTTTTCATTTTCAGACATTAACACATTTGGCATATTTGTCCCTGTCTTCGGATTTAGCTCTTTCATGTATTTCCATATATCAGTAGTGTTTTTAATTTGAGCAATAGCATCGGAATAGTATTTTCGTTTTGCATTTCTGATTAACGATCGGACCTTGTTACGCCAAACTTTAAAACTATCCATATCTTTTAATTTGTGAAAACTATCCCTTTTATATCTTGCCTCATTTATTTCCGGAGAAATCCATTTTGGCTTATGCTGTAGCTTGACCCTTTTTGACTTAACTTTTGAATGCTGGTTAAGAATTCCAAAAAACAAATCATAGAACAATTGAAGAGCTTCATTTAATGTATCTGTGTTTATAAGAGAATCAAAATTCACTGAATTCAAGTCAGTTAAAAATACATTTTCATCAAAATTTCGAAAATCGCGATATTGGATTTCAGTATGTACTATCTTTTAATCACTAATATGAATTTTCCGCGTAAAACAGATTGGATAGTGATCAGAAAGTGCTAGGGAAGGAACAGCTATTTCAATAATACGTTCAGGCTTATTTGTGTATAGATGGTCGATTAAAGTGGAACTCCTGTCCGTAACTCGAGTAGGTGTCGATATCATTTGCGTCATATTAAATTCTTCAAGGGAGTTTGACCAATAAGATGGTGGATCCTTGTTAAGATCAATATTAAAATCACCACACAATATAATTTCAATGTCGTCACATTGCGAAGCTTTATTTAGTTCTTTTTGAAGACAATCTACCCACCGAATATCGGAAGATGGTGTGCGGTATGATGAACATAAAAGTATGGATTTAGAATGTTGCAATGAAATGTCAACCCAGATGGTTTCGATATTACCAACCTCTAAATCATATCTACGTCTATACGTTAGCTTATTAGAAATATATAGCAATAAGCCTCCGCCTGACTTGCCTTTGCGATCCTTCCTTTCTGTCCTATAACCATTTATCTCGAGAAACGCATCCGACACATTATCACTCAAAAAAGTTTCACACAAACCTAAAATATCGACCGATTTTTCTTCGTGCAAAATCAATTTTATTTCATCTAGTTTGGGTAATAAGTGACAAATATTGAGGTTACTAATTCGAATGCCTTTTTTATTTAACCCTAAAGTATTGCTACCTTTCAAGTTATGACCAAATTGGTTGTTGTGGATGTTTTGAAGAGTTTTATTTAAGCTCCCTTTTGCAGATTGAAGTTCAAAAGGATAATCGAGTGTATTGTCATTTAAAGATGTAAGTGAGAGATGTTGATTTGATTGACAACAGCGTGCTTCTAATTTACCTGCCGTATCTTGCAATTGTTGATTGTGATATAAATCGAACGTCGACCTGCTTACTTTTGAGCAGTCACATACAAGTTTGTTACATTCACTACAAATTATGTTTAATACAGAATATGAGTTTCGTGGTAGGACAGCTGTTTCGGCTTTACATACATTGCCGATGTCCTATTGTTTACAGTTCTTTACTTTGTGTCCAAATTTCCCACATTTGAAACATGCTATCTTAGCACCATGGCGGCATGTTGTTGATAAATGTCCTTCTTCGCCACAGAAGATGATGATGGCTACACAGTTGTTGTAGATCTTAAGTAGAGTAGCCGTACCTTTATCTGACAGGTGTATACCATCCTTCCAGTATTGATAAGATCGGAGCTTAAACTTCTGATGTGTCTTAATAAGTGTAGCTCCATATTCATTACATACGTATCCGATGATGTGATTAAGTTCACAGACGTCTGCATCAATACGCGGAATAACCTCAGCCAGATATATTTTTGTTTTGGGAGATCTTGTTTTCACATCTTGTATAATTTGTGCAAAGTCATTTACAATGGCCTCTACATCTCTGCCGTTTGCAACATCATTTCCACCAGCTTGAACTATTACTGAACTGTAGTTACATAATTTCATTTGTTTTATCTTTTCTTTGATAGATGTAACATGTGCTCCTCTGTGTGTACGTATGTTCACATTTGTATGGAGTCCTCGAGTTCGAACCCGCTGTAATATTGAACTTCCGATGATAAGAGTACACTTTAATTCCCTTTCACATGTTTGGGCACTTTTTTTAATAGCTGTGGAACGTATTGGTATTGTTGTTTTTGAATGTTCACGTTTTGTTTGTGTAAACGTAGGAATCGTCTTTGTTCTTGTTTGTATACCTTTCTTTTCGACGGGAAGGCCTTCACAATCAGTCAATTTACTATTCTGCTTTACTTCCATAGTCTGTGTCATTACTGAAGCAATTTGCATAACTGGTGTTTTTTGTTCAAGAGGCATAGTTTGTGTAGTAACTGAATGTACATGTATATCAGTTTTCTTTGGACTGTTACTAGCCAGTTTTATTTTTAAAAACTCAACTTCTTTTGTCAATTTCATCAGACTGCGAGAGAGTTTTTGAATGGTTTCCGCACTATCGCAATGATTACACATTGAAACGCTAGAATATGTCTCCGGTTGTTTGGGTGTAGAATGCAGAGGTAGGGTTTGAACAACTTTGCAGTTTGTCAGACTTTTGTCTATGTCGCGTAAGTTTTGAACTTCCATGGAAAACTTTTTAAACCATTTCAAAGATGACATACCTTGGATGTGTAAAACACTAGTGGTTTCATATAGAGTCGCCGTAATTCCTTCTGTATCAGATTTGAAGATGGCTCCGTGTTGTACTTCCTTTTTCACAATATAAAAATCCGGTTCATTTTTGAAGTAATTATACAAAAATGAATATTCACCTGGAGTGAAATTTACAGTCAAACTTTGCTCGTTATATGTAACCTGGAAAATGTCTGGAACGACAAAATCATGGTGCTGATCCTTGTCTTGCGATCGGACGAAACCCGTAAATGAATCGAACATAGAAGAAAAGAAACTTGTATTCGGACTAATATGCATTTTACAAGTTTTCCTTATAGTTGAAATAAGTCAAAAATATACCAAAATGTCCCGTCTTTCATTTTTTTTAGTATAAAGAGACTTTTAAAATATTTCCCGAATGTAAATAACGTTATTTACTTAAAAAACAACAAAAAACAACGTTCCGACATTCAAAAGTTGTTTACCGACGTGACGTCACGCACGCGACTCTCTACTCACCTACTCAATAAATATTCAGATTGACCTTACACACCTATTTGTATTCTGATTGACCTTATTGACCTTACACACCGATTTCTATTCTGATTGACCGTACACACCGATGAAGTTGCACAGCTACTCTACGATGAAGTTGCCCACCTACTCTATAATGAAGTTGCCGACCTACTATATAATGACGTTGACCACCTACTCTTTAATGACGTTGACCACATACTCTATAATGAAGTTGACCTCATACTCGATAATGAAGTTGACCACCTACTATATAATGACGTTTACCACCTACACTATAATGATGTTGCCGACCTACTATATAATGAAGTTGCCGACCTACTATATAATGACGTTGACCACCTGCTCTATAATGACGTTGACCATCTACTCTATAATGAAGTTGACAACATACTCGATAGTGACGTTTCAGACCTACTCTATAATGAAGTTGACAACCTACTCTATAATGACGTTGACTACCTACTCTATAATGACGTTGACCACCTACTCTATAATGAAGTTTCCCACCTACTCTATAATGAAGTTGCCCACCTACTATATAATGACGTTTACCACCTACTCTTTAATGACGTTGACCACATACTCTATAATGAAGTTGAGCACATACTCGATAATGAAGTTGACCACCTACTATATAATGACGTTTACTACCTACAACATACTCGATAATGACGTTGCAGACCTACTCTATAATGAAGTTGACTACCTACTCTATAATGACGTTGACTACCTACTCTATAATAAAGTTGACCACCTACTTTATAATGACGTTACCGACCTACTCAATAACGAAGTTGACAACCTACTCTATAATGACGTTGACCACCTACTCTATAATGACGTTGACCACATACTCTATAATGAAGTTGACCACCTACTCGATAATGAAGTTGACCACCTACTCTATAATGACGTTTACTACCTACTCTTTAATGACGTTGCCGACCTACTATATAATGATGTTGCCGACCTACTATATAATGAAGTTGACAACCTACTCTATAATGACGTTGACTACCTACTCTATAATGACGTTGACCACCTACTCTATAATGACGTTGACCACCTACTCTATAATGACGTTGACCACCTACTCTATAATGACGTTGACCACCTACTATATAATGAAGTTGACTACCTACTATATAATAAAGTTGACCACCTACTCTATAATGAAGTTGACAACCTACTCTATAATGAAGTTGCCCACCTTCTCTATAATGAAGTTGACCACCTACTCTATCATGACGATGACCATCTACTATATAATGAAGTTGACTACCTACTCAATAATGAAGTTGACCACCTACTCGATAATGAAATTGACCACCTACTCAATAATGAAGTTGACCACCTACTCGATAATGAAATTGACCACCTACTCAATAATGAAGTTGACCACCTACTCTATAATGAATTTGACAACCTACTCTATAAGGAAGTTGACCACCTACTCTATAATGAAGTTGACCACCTACTCTATAATGAATTTGACAACCTACTCTATAAGGAAGTTGACCACCTACTCTGTAATGAAGTTGACCACCTACTCAATATGCTAAGAGTCCAGTCTAGTCTGTTTTATATGCGTACAGTAAGGACTTAGACGAGCTTATTTATTTGAATAGTCTAGCCTAGTCTGTTTAGAACTTATTTATTTGAATAGTCCAGACTAGTCTGTTTTTTATGCGAACAGTGAAGACTTAGACGAGCTTGTTTATTCGAATAGTCCAGTCTAGTCTGTTTTTTATGCGAAGAGTGAAGACTTAGACAAGCTTGTTAATCCGATAAGTCTAGTGTAGTCTGTTTTATATGCGTACTGTGAGGACTTAGACGAGCTTGTTTATTCGAATAGTCCAGTCTAGTCTGTTTTATATGCGAACATTGAAGACTTATGCTAGCTTGTTTGTTCGAATAGTCCAGTCTAGTCTGTTTGATATGCGAACAGTGAAGACTTATACTAGCTTGTTTGTTCGAATAGTCCAGTCTAGTCTGTTTTATATGCGAACAGTGAAGACTTATACTAGCTTGTCTATTCGAATAGTCCAGTCTAGTCTGTTTTTATATGCGTACATTGAGGACTTAGACGAGCTTGTTTGTTCGAATAGTCTAGTCTAGTCTGTTTTATATGCGAACAGTGAGGACTTAGACGAGCTTGTTTATTCGAATAGTCCAGTCTAGTCTTTTTTATATGCGTACATTGAGGACTTAGGCGAGCTTGTTTGTTCGAATAGTCTAGTCTAGTCTGTTTTATATGCGAACAGTGAGGACTTAGACGAGCTTGTTTATTCGAATAGTCCAGTCTAGTCTGTTTTATATGCGATCAGTGAAGACTTAGACGAGCTTGTCTATTCGAATAGTCCAGTCTAGTCTGTTTTATATGCGTACATTGAGGACTTAGACGAGCTTGTTTGTTCGAATAGTCTAGTCTAGTCTGTTTTATATGCGAACAGTGAGGACTTAGACGAGCTTGTTTATTCGAATAGTCCAGTCTAGTCTTTTTTATATGCGTACATTGAGGACTTAGACGAGCTTGTTTTTTGAATAGTCTAGTCTAGTCTGTTTTATATACGAACAGTAAGGACTTAGACGAGCTTGTTTATTCGAATAGTCCAGTCTAGTCTGTTTTATATGCGAACAGTGAAGACTTATACTAGCTTGTTTATTCGAATAGCCAAGTCTAGTCTGTTTTATATGCGAACAGTGAAGACTTATACTAGCTTGTTTATTCGAATAGTCCAGCCTAGTCTGTTTTATATGCGAACAGTGAAGACTTATACTAGCTTGTATATTCGAATAGTCTAGTCTAGTCTGTTTTATATGCGAACAGTGAAGACTTATACTAGCTTGTATATTCGAATAGTCCAGTCTAGTCTGTTTTATATACGAACATTAAAGACTTATACTAGCTTGTTTGTTCGAATAGTCCAGTCTAGTCTGTTTTATATGCGAACAGTGAGGAGTTAGACGAGCTTGTTTATTCGAATAGTCCAGTCTAGTCTGTTTTATATGCGACCAGTGAAGACTTATACTAGCTTGTTTATTCGAATAGTCCAGTCTAGTCTGTTTTATATGCGAACAGTGAAGACTTATACTAGCTTGTATATTCGAATAGTCCAGTCTAGTCTGTTTTATATGCGAACAGTGAGGACTTAGACGAGCTTGTTTATTCGAATAGTCCAGTCTAGTCTGTTTTATATGCGAACAGTAAAGATTCTGTTTTATATGCGAACAGTGAAGACTTAGACGAGCTTGTTTATTCGAATAGTCTCTCTCGATCCCTTTCTGACCATCGATATGTAACTTATCTATAGATGTGGTCACTGATGAAACAGGAGAAGTGTTGCCTTAATAGACATTAACCCATACACCTTCTGTGTTATAGATACGAAGATTCTTTTCTTATATTCTCCAGTCTATCATATCCATAGAAGATCTTTAATTACATCGAACTCGAAATAACTCGAAAGTGACTCATACATACCTTCGGGTTATCGACGTGATCGAGTTATCGACATGTTCGAGTTATCGTCGTGTTCCAGTTATGCATTGTCAGCATTCGTAATTAATTTATACTTTTAAGTGTTTATTTTAAACAACTAGCCAGTGATGAAATCGTATCAAAGTCACAGCAGCAGTTCTCATTAATCGTATGAGCGAACAGTGAAGACTTATACTAGCTTGTTTATTCGAATAGTCCAGTCTAGTCTGTTTTATATGCGAACAGTGAAGACTTATACTAGCTTGTTTATTCGAATAGTCCAGCCTAGTCTGTTTTATATGCGAACAGTGAAGACTTATACTAGCTTGTATATTCGAATAGTCTAGTCTAGTCTGTTTTATATGCAGATACGCCTCATACGCTATTTTCCAATGACATATCTGTTCGAGGAAATGGTTCGAGCCAAACGATATATTTTAACTGTCCTATGTTCCAGTTATCGTGTGTCCACTGTATATGTACAGTATATAGCATTAGTATATATATTGTACAATCTGTATATGTATATAGCATTAATATATATATTGTACAATCTGTATATGTATATAGTATTAGTATATATAATGTACAATCTGTATATGTATATAGTATTAGTATATATATTGTACAATCTGTAAATGTATATAGCATTAGTATATATATTGTACAATCTGTATATGTATATAGCATTAGTATATATATTGTACAATCTGTATATGTATATAGTATTAGTATATATATTGTACAAAATGTATATGTATATAGTATATATATTGTACAATCTGTATATGTATATAGTATTAGTATATATATTGTACAATCTGTATATGTATATAGTATATATATTGTACAATCTGTATATGTATATAGTATATATATTGTACAATCTGTATATGTATATAGCATTAGTATATATATTGTACAATCTGTATATGTATATAGTATTAGTATATATATTGTACAATCTTTATATGTATATAGTATTAGTATATATATTGTACAATCTGTATATTTTTGTAGCATTAGTATATATATTGTACAAACTGTATATGTATATAGTATATATATTATACAATCTGTATATGTATATAGTATTAGTATATATATTGTACAATCTGTATATGTATATAGTATTAGTATATATATTGTACAATCTGTATATGTATATAGTATTAGTACATATATTGTACAATCTGTATATTTTTGTAGCATGAGTATATATATTGTACAAACTGTATATGAATATAGTATATATATTGTACAATCTGTATATGTATATAGTATTAGTATATATATTGTACAATCTGTATATTTTTGTAGCATTAGTATATATATTGTACAATCTGTATATTTTTGTAGCATTAGTATATATATTGTACAATCTGTATATTTTTGTAGCATTAGTATATATATTGTACAATCTGTATATTTTTGTAGCTCAAAAGGTGCTCAATGCAGACATTTTGTAATAGTTCTAAAATCTATTTGAATGAATATATCAGAGTGCGGTCAACTACATGTACTGTGTTTAGTGGCCCGTAAAATTAAAAGCGCCGTTGGATAGTTAGGCTATACATCTCAACAACTTTAAACTGAACCGGACATTTGTGAAAAGTAATATACTGTTTTGACACACGTGAATTTTCATTATTCAAACGATGGGCTAAATTGACAATGAATAGAAATAGAAATGTGGGAAGGAAACAAATTGCATGTGCGTGTTGTATGTTGTGTAGATACGTGCTATTTCTATGTTACCGTGTTGTATGTTGTGTAGATACGTGCTATTTCTATGTTACCGTGTTGTATGTTGTGTAGATACGTGCTATTTCTATGTTACCGTGTTGTATGTTGTGTAGATACGTGCTATTTCTATGTTACCGTGTTGTATGTTGTGTAGATACGTGCTATTTCTATGTTACCGTGTTGTATGTTGTGTAGATACGTGCTATTTCTATGTTACCGTGTTGTATGTTGTGTAGATACGTGCTATTTCTATGTTACCGATATGCTTAAAGGGATGAATTTTTAGGATAACAAAAAAGCGGTAAAACTCTCTCACGATTAAATATTAAATATATGAGATGTGATTAAATATAACAAATGATATCATAATTATATTTGATTAACTATTACAAATGATATAAAACTGTAAGGCCTAGAAAAAATGTAAACAATTTAGAAAGATGGAAATGTATTTTCTTTACATGTAATCGATTAAGAAAGATAGAAAGGTATTGTCTTTACATATAAACAATTCAGAAAGATGGAAAGGTCCTTTCTTTACCTATAAACAATTTAGAAAGATGGAAAGGTCTTTTTTTTTACATGTAAACAATTTAGAAAGATGAAAATGTCTTTTCTTACCATGTAAACAATTGAGAAATATAGAAATGCCTTTTCTTTACACAAAAACAATTTAGAAAGATGGAAATGCCTTTTCTTTACATGATAACAATTTAGTAAGATGGAAATGTCTTTTGTTATCATATAAACAATTAGGAAATATGGAAATGTCTTTTCTTTACATGTCAACAATTGAGAAAAATGGAAATGTCTTTTCTTTACACGAAAACAATTTAGAAAGATAGAAATGCCTTTTCTTCACATATATACACAATTTAAAAAGATGGAAACGTCTTATCTTTACATGTAAACAATTTAGAAAGATGGAAATGCCTTTTCTTTACATGTAAACAATTTAGAAATATATTAATGCCCTTTCTTTACATGTAAACAATTTAGAAAAAGATGTTAATGCCATTTCTCTACATGTTATCAATTGAGAAAGATGTAAATGCCTTTTGTTTACTTGTAAACAATTTAGATTGACGGAAATGTATTTTATTTACATGTTAACAATTTGGAAAGATAGGAATGCCTTTACTTTACATGTAAACAATTTAGAAACACGGACATGTCTTTTGTTTACATGTAAACAATTTAGAAATATCGGAATGTGTTTTCTTTACATGTAAACAATTTAGAAAGAGGGAAATAACTTATGTAAACTAATCTGTCTAACTGTATGTATCTATACTGTTTTCTAAATCCCGTAAAAAAGCTTTATATGAAATAATGCAGATGAGTTTGGTATTATTTTACGAAACCTATGTAAGGACGTCCGATTATTAATTGGTTCTATTACAAGTTCGAATCCTGTAAAGCGACATTAAGGATGGACACACTTTTCAAAGAAATGGTAGGACTTCTATCGATCATGAAACACTTCCACATATAAACTAACAACTGTAGACAGTTGTGTTAACCCGATTTATTGGAGCTTAATGCCGTTTTCAACGGTATTTCTGTTATATAACAGTGACCCTTTCACATTTCGTGTTTTGCCTGGCTTTCTGTTACTTGTATTCCACATCAGTCCTACCCTAACTCATATACTATTTAGACGAAATATGCTAGTCACGATAATGTTCTGTCAAAATACTGTTCTGTCACGGTGCTATTTTGTCACGATATTGTTCTGTCAGGGTGCTGTTCTGTCACGATACTGTTTTGTCACGATACTGTTCTTTCACGATGATGTTCCGTGCCGATAATGTTCTGTCATGATAATGTTCTGTCACGATTATGTTCTGTCGCGATAATGTTTTGTCACGATGATGTTATGTCAGGATACTGTTCTGATAGATTGATTGATATATTGATTGATAGATAGATTGATATATTGATTGATAGATTGATTGATAAATTGATTGATAGATATATAGATTGATTGATTGATTGATTGATTGATTGATTGATTGATAGACTGATAGATTGATTTGGGTTTAACGCCTTCTCGCACCAGTACTCTACACAATATTAGTCCAAGGCAACTTTCGACCTTCCTACATGCACGTTTAGCTCGGTGGTGGTAGACGCGTGCCACACACAAGTACAATCAGTTTTCTTTTCAACCATCGGCACGAATGAATGTCCGAGCCGGGTTTAAACACCTGGCTAGATATCCCTCATTGTAAACGACTAACCTATGGATGAGAGCATTCAAAGATGATCACTTTCTTAACTTCCTTCATTGGGAATAACTCTGACCCTGTTTAAGAAATTCCCCCAGAAAATGATAACTACATTTACAAAGATATTGTGAAATAGGTTTTGCAGAATTTTATTCAAAACAAAATGAAAAAGATATAATCAAAATAATTTATATGTTCATTGCATAAAGTATGGCACCGAGTTATGGTAAAGAGCCATTTTCAATAGATTAAAAGGTGCGTACTTGTTCAACCGCTCTCATCTATGTCATTCAGATTTCTTTGAGGAAAATCTACATTAAATAAAACAACGGATCATTTACAGATGTTTGCAACGTACATCCCAGAATTAAAAGAAATGACGAAAACAATGAACATCATTTGCGGTCCGAAACCTTTAAAAATAAAAGCAGATCATGCGGTTTGCCTTTGGAAGTTATCTCCCGCGTTGACTTAGAAACTGTTTTAGATCGCCTCGTACCGGAAACCTGTTCCAAGAGTGTACATACATCATTGTAAACTGAACACTCGTACCGGAAACCAGTTTGAAGAGTCTACATACATCATAGTAAACTGAACAGCGTCGGGCGATTAGGATCTTGCTACGCCTCCATACATAAAGGCATGAGCGATGCTCGAGAAAAATCAACACAACCTATGTAATGTGTCTTGTGCCAAAGGGCCATCCAACATAAACGTCGCGAACAGGGATCAAACCCAGGATACCCGGTGTAGAACAGTGTAGATATTCAGCAAAATGTGCGGATGCACAGACTGATCTGGATATACTCTAATCACAGAAGTCATCTTGTACATTTTCCCATGAACGGGCTAAAATAGCAGTTTACCTTATATGATTTGCTAGTGTGGTCAAGAATGTCGGAAATGAAATATCTTGAAACAGAATAAAAAACGTTGTGGAAACAGGACGAGAGGGTCTGTTTTTGGCATTTTTTACGTATCCTAAATGTTTTCAAAAGCCGTCTGCTGCTTAGGCGTTAAACGTTGTCTTTATCGCTTGAAATGTTCACAAGCAATTCAAGCCTTACATCCTTTATCATAAAAGTTATAAAACTGTATGTTTCATGTCTTCTAAAACTGTATGGTACCACAAAGAACGGCAACTCCTACTCAGTTGTTTTGATTGACATGCGTTGATATTCTTTCGTGATTAACGTTCCTGATTTGTTTCCTCTAGAGGCGCTGTTGTTATCTCTCCTATCCACTTGGCACGAGTTGTCAAAATCTACAAAAGAAAGTATGACAAGTTACCTGTTACAGCTGTCTTGTTATGACAGATTAACCCGCATGATCGTGTCGTCAATTCAGAACAACGTACATTAAGATAAACCTGTATGTACGTGCTGTCAATTTAGAACAACGAACACTAAGATAAACCTGCATGTTAGTGCTATCAATTTAGAACAACGTACACTAAGATCAACCTGTATGTTCGTGCTGTCAATTTAGAACAACGAACACTAAGATTAACCTGTATGTTCGTGCTATCAATTTAGAACAACGTACACTAAGATAAACCTGCATGTTAGTGCTATCAATTTAGAACAACGTACACTAAGGTCAACCTGCATGTTAGTGCTGTCAATTTAGAACAAAGTACATTAAGATCAACCTGCATGTTCGTGCTATCAATTTAGAACAACGTACACTAAGATCAACCTGCATGTTAGTGCTATCAATTTAGAACAACGTACACTAAGATCAACCTGCATGTTAGTGCTGTCAATTTAGAACAAAGTACACTAAGATCAACCTGCATGTTCGTGCTATCAATTTAGAACAACGAACACTAAGATAAACCTGCATGTTCGTGCTATCAATTTAGAACAACGAACACTAAGATAAACCTGCATGTTCGTGCTATCAATTTAGAACAAAGTACACTTAGATTAACATGCATGTTAGTGCTATCAATTTAGAACAAAGTACACTAAGATAAACCTGCATGTTAGTGCTATCAATTTAGAACAAAGTACACTAAGATAAACCTGCATGTTCGTGCTATCAATTTAGAACAACGTACACTAAGATAAACCTGCATGTTCGTGCTGTCAATTTAAAACAACGAACACTAAGATCAACCTGCATGTTCGTGCTGTCAATTTAGAACAAAGTACACTTAGATAAACCTGCATGTTAGTGCTATCAATTTAAAACAACGAACACTAAGATCAACCTGCATGTTCGTGCTGTCAATTTAGAACAAAGTACACTTAGATAAACCTGCATGTTCGTGCTATCAATTTAGAACAACGTACACTAAGATAAACCTGCATGTTCGTGCTGTCAATTTAGAACAACGTACACTAAGATAAACCTGCATGTTCGTGCTATCAATTTAGAACAACGAACACTAAGATAAACCTGCATGTTAGTGCTGTCAATTTAGAACAACGTACACTAAGATAAACCTGCATGTTCGTGCTGTCAATTTAGAACAAAGTACACTTAGATAAACCTGCATGTTCGTGCTATCAATTTAGAACAACGAACACTAAGATAAACCTGCATGTTCGTGCTGTCAATTTAGAACAAAGTACACTTAGATAAACCTGCATGTTCGTGCTATCAATTTAGAACAACGAACACTAAGATAAACCTGCATGTTAGTGCTGTCAATTTAGAACAACGTACACTAAGATAAACCTGCATGTTAGTGCTATCAATTTAGAACAACGAACACTAAGATCAACCTGCATGTTAGTGCTGTCAATTTAGAACAACGAACACTAAGATAAACCTGCATGTTCGTGCTATCAATTTAGAACAACGTACACTAAGATAAACCTGCATGTTCGTGCTGTCAATTTAGAACAAAGTACACTTAGATAAACCTGCATGTTCGTGCTATCAATTTAAAACAACGAACACTAAGATAAACCTGCATGTTCGTGCTGTCAATTTAGAACAAAGTACACTTAGATAAACCTGCATGTTCGTGCTATCAATTTAGAACAAC
>JASEVX010000008.1:68850735-68905735 GCA_031761405.1 Serripes groenlandicus | reverse complement strand
TGAACACAGAACTTATATAAGATTTTTCAGACAGCTGTATGCATAAGTTAAACATCGTTTGCAAAGTAGAGCTTTGTTTTCTGCATCAATGTTCGTATCAGGTTCCGATCCCAGGACTTTCAACATGAATATATCCGGGGCGTCGGAGCCTAATTCGTCTGCGAGTTCGGTGTTAATGTTTAGTCTTATATCCTGTAACAGCAGTGATCTCGGAAGCAACGATCCTGGACATTCGCAGAGAGCATGTTTAATGCCATCAGGCGTGGACTCCGAGCACAAATTACAATACTGATTTGTATCGCCCGGGATAGCTGTCCATGCTTTGGCTAATCTTCTGACAACTTTTGGGCTTAACTCGGTATACATATCATAAAGTAAGCATGTGCTCATTGAAGTTTGTAGCTGTTGAAATATTATGAAATCCGGGTCGGCACTCATCCTCGACCTCCAATTTTGTGTTTCACATGCATTAACGACATTTTTAACAGCCAATTTCCAACTATATTTAGACGGCAACGTAGCTGAATTATAAATGTATGCATGTAGTATGTGCAGAAGACCGTACTTACTTAGTATGTTCGTTATGTCAGGGATGAAGCCCTTTTTTACTTTTGATGGGTTTTGCATATATGACAAGCATCTGTTGAGGAATACATTTTTACTCAACGATCCGTTTTTAAGACTGAGAAGTTTGTGCAGAAACATCAACTTTCTGATATCAATTCTTGACGATAGACGATGTATGCCGACCATGGATTCACACATATCTGATCTCGTTCTGGTTTTGAAACCCTGTATTGACTTTACAATAAAGTGTTGTACCTTGTCCACTGTATTTGTGTCAGCCTGTGACATCTCATTCCAAAGCTCACACCCGTATAATGCTGTAGGTACAATTATGCTATTATATAGTTTAATTGATGTAATTGGGTTTAAAGCATCAGACCGCATACCTATATCGGCAAGTGCAAAAAATGCATTTTTCGCCTTTTGACACCTTTCTTTAATTCGATTTGTTAATTTAAATGATGCGTCTTGTCTTATACCAAGGTGTACTGCATGATCAGTTTCAAAAATATACGTATCACCAATGATAAGAGAAATTGGCGAGTCATGTTTAGGTTTGTTAAATACGACTATATTAGATTTGCTCGCATTAACTTCGAATTTCCACCTGTTGGTATATCGATAGACAATATCTAAAAGGAGTTGCAGCGTGTTCGGAGTCAGGGAAATAAGGGAAAGATCATCGGCGAATGCAGGATTGCCGCATCTGAGGGTATGCCCGATGTTTAAACTATATTGCGAGTCCTCTAGTTGTTGTAAAAGTTCATTCATATATACGAGATAGAAAAATGTAGAAGCTACCCCTCCCTGCCGTACGCCTTTCTGTATATTTACAGTACATGAAGTCGCGCCGTTTACACGGATACGGCACGTTAATTTCTCATATGAATTGATTATGATCCTTAGGATTTTACCTTTTAGTCCTAATTGTGTTAGTTTAAAGAAAAGGCCTGTATGCCACACAGAATCGAACGCGGCCTTAAAATCGAGAAAGGCGACGTACACCCAACTTTTCTTTTCGGATATGTCGTATATGGTTTTTTGTAGATTGAAGGCTGCTGTCATGCAACTTAGATCTTTTTGGAAACCTTGCTGTTGTACGTTTGGGAACGGAGTGTTTCTAGACCGTAAGAATGTCTCTATTCTGCATAAGAGTAGCTTTTCGAATAGTTTACAAAAACACGGGATTAACGATATAGGTCTATAACTCGAAGGGTTGTTTTTATCCTTTCCCTTTCCTTTGTAGATAGGAACTATAAGGCTTTCTCTCCAGTCTTCTGGAATAACCTCTTGGTCTAACACACAATTAAATAAGTCCGATAAACTTTTATAAAGTGTTTTACCGCCGTGAATAATATGCTCATTAAGTATGTAATCATGTGATGGACTTTTCCCACGTTTTAAGTCCTTTGCGAGGGTCTCTACGTTTTCCCAATTAAATGGGGCAACCATTACCTTATAATCATAGTCCGCGCTTTTTTCGACTGATCTATCATGCTTACTATGTTTGATCAATGCTTCTAAATCGTCAGTAAAGTTATGCCGACTTTTAGAAGTGTGAGGGAATCGGAATGTGTCTTTGAAATACTCAGAGAAACCGGTTGGTATATTTTCTTCCGTATAAGTTGTATCTTTATACACTATTTCAGAACATTCACGCAAACCTTTTCCCTTCCGCTTGCTGACTAGTTTCCAGAAAAGGTTTATATCTAATTGAGCTACTTTATCAAGTTCTTCGAATGCTTTGTTGAAGAAGTTGTTAGAGGCACTTCGCTGTTTCCTTCGAAAGTTACTTTTGGCAGCTTTGTAATTTCGATAAGATTCGCGTTCGGATCCTCTGGGCCGACCTAGATTAATCCAGACTCGCCTGAGGCGTCTTGATTCGGCATGGGCTAACTTAAGGTCGTTTGACCAATACGGTTTCGTATGTTTATTAAACTTAACCTTAGGTAAACATTCATCGGCTGATCTTAGGATAGACGATATAATGCGATCAGATGTCTGATTTGGGCCATGACTTGGTGAGATGGAATGTGTGTGTAGATAATTCGACAATGTATTTTGAAACTTTTCGAAGTCATTTTCGTTACATTTGTCCCATGCGATACGGATTCGATGTTCATGATTTTCCTGATCTTGCTTTTTCACATTTACCGATATGATTAAAGGTAGGTGGTCTGATGTAAATATTTCAGATTCAGGCAAAACATTATAGCTTGTGATATCTTTCATCAACGACTTTTCTATGAAAATATGATCAATTTTCGATCTATTTCTTACATATGTATAATCGTTTTTATTATTCTGAGCAGATATGAGGCCATTACGTAATATGAACTGTTGTAGCAATAAAGATTTTTCTCCTAAATACTTATCAATGGAGTTTGATTCTCCTTGAAGGCGTGCATTAAAGTCACCAAGCACTATGATTTTTCCTTTCTCAGAGCACAAGTGTGTCACGGCTTCGAGTTCTGTTATTGTTTCAATATAGTTTGAAACGTAGCTGTCAGATGGCATATAAACTCCAATTATATAGATGCGTTCGGTATTGACTAGTTTGATTTCTATACCTATGATTCGCTCACTGTCCAAGCAGTCTATATCACTGATTGATGGCTGTAATGATCTTTTATACAGAATAGCCACGCCACCTTTTCCACACTTAGCGGGGCCATATTGGTCTATAGAGCTGTCACACACCGAATACGACTTATATCTATGATTAATGCTATCCAGAAACGACTTTGAATGGGCAAATAGCTTGTGTTCTGCAACTATACAAAGGTCAATATCGTTTGCATCTAATATATCCGAGAGTGCATATGCCGAGGACATAATTCCCCTGACGTTCCAACACATTACACTTAGCATAGCCATACTATAATATATAAGTACTTCTTTTCTCATTGTTGTATATTATATTCACGGCACTTTGTCTAATATATATCTGCGTTGGAATTAGCCCACCTATCAGTGTCTTTATTCCAGTCATCATCTTCATCGCGCCATATACTGTTGGTGTTATCATTCGAGTCTTTTGACATGTGTTTGTCATCATAATCGTATGTATCATATTTGTTATAGTTATTGTCTCGTCGTCTATTTCGTTGTGAGTTTTGTGGGTAGTTTGTTCGTTGTTGCCCATAGTTCGGTGTTGTATATCGACTATTTCTGTCGAAATAGGACTTGGTTTTCCATTTCCTAAATGTAATCTCGGAAGGCCAAAACCCTTCACTCTCGACTTGGTCGGCGAAATCAGCCGATATGTTAACCTTTGCAGCAGACCCATTTTTTCCGTAGAACATGTTTATATTAGTGCACTTTACTTTCCTTTCAGTTGTAATATAATCATAAATGTCTGAGTCGGTAGTATCGGGGTAAATGTTGCCAAGGTTATATGAGTTGGTGTTTTTTCTGCGCACCGCTATAAATCGTTCAGCTGACGCATGTTTTGGGGTACTAGGTTTTAAACTCTGCGTAGTTGTATTTCGTGTCTTTCCCATTCCGTGGGTACTTGTAGTCTGTGTCTTATCTAGATATCTATTTGTGGTATTTGAGTTTCTGTGGACTTTGACGTTGTCTCTAACAGTGGCTATCAAATTAATTGTACCACTATCGGACACTCTTCTTGTTGGTTTCGATATATGGTCTGTGTTGTATGATGTTGTATGCATATTAACGGAATGTGAGGTGTCAGCTATTTCACACGTTTCTGAAACTTTAAAGGCACAGTCTTGTACTTCACTACTCGCGATTAGGGTATTTTCCGTTATCATTGTTGTTTGATCTCTTTCTTCGTCCTTTTTCGTCGTTCCTTTTGGCGCTGTACACGTTGTTTGGACGGCGTCCGCGTATGACGGTGCTGTAATATTTAATACACTGTCTTGTGTATTCACGAGTATATCATTAACTTTTTTATTCATTGAGGCTAGATTTGAGTTCAATTGCGTCATGTCAGTTTGTAACTTGTTAACAGTATCACTATCTGTTGCTCGTGATCTTAGTCCGTTTACTGACGCTAACGTGTGTCTAACATTTATTGTTACTTGCTGAAAATCGTTCGCTAAGCCTCTCAATATGCTGTTGTTTTGATCTGATGTGTTCTTGATATATGCCATGTCAGACTGTATATTCAATAACATAGTTATCATTTCCGGGATATCATTCTTTACTGCTTGGGCTGTATAAGTTGCGTGGTTTTCGTCGTTTTCTGTTGTTTGGCAGTTTGTAATATTCAAGGTTTGACTACTATCTACAGCATTTTGACCTTGCGCGAATATCTCACATATTTCTTTCGATCTGGATCCATTTATGAACATGTGCAAAACATAGCAGTCATGGGCGTATTTCCGAGCTTTAGATGAGCCAGTTGAGTTTCTTCTATTTACCAGTTTGTTATGTTCAAAATTTGATGTAGCCCTTACACGATCAGCTAAGCGTTCTCTGTAATCCTCGATACGTGCATGGTCATTTTGACATAATTCTATGAGCTGTTGTATATAACTATCCTTGGGAAGTTTGCCTAAAGCATGATCAAGGTCTTGATAGAATTGTTGGGGGCGGGGCTGCTGAGATATTAATTCTTCATCAGCTGGCGTATCCACGTAGGTATCAGTGCTGTCATATGAACAGTTAGATCTATCCATGGTGTTTCAATATTTCAGAATAGTCTTCTGAATTCATATCACACGTCTATTTTCTTAACAAAACAAGTCCTCCCTCTATCTAATCCAGCCTGGTCATCAGAAAAGGGGCTGTGTTTTGAGCGTGAGATGTTTTCACTAGGGTCTATTGTTATCCTTATCGGTGTGAGGCCGCAGGGCAAATGTTAGTATGGCGGTTTTATATACATGTACATGTATTTTATGTTACGGTTTTCAAAGTCAATATTTCAACATTTTGTTTATACAATTTTCTCTCTGTAGTTAGCTGCACAATACATTCACAAAGTATTTCACTTATTTTCAATAAATACCTTTGACTGATTGTTATGAAATGACATATTTGTCTCTGGAGAAAAAACAAAACATCTGACCGGGCGCACTCGATTACTAACATGTTCGTGCTGTCAATTTAGAACAAAGTACACTTAGATAAACCTGCATGTTCGTGCTATCAATTTAGAACAACGTACACTAAGATAAACCTGCATGTTCGTGCTATCAATTTAGAACAACGAACACTAAGATAAACCTGCATGTTAGTGCTGTCAATTTAGAACAACGTACACTAAGATAAACCTGCATGTTAGTGCTATCAATTTAGAACAACGAACACTAAGATCAACCTGCATGTTAGTGCTGTCAATTTAGAACAACGAACACTAAGATAAACCTGCATGTTCGTGCTATCAATTTAGAACAACGTACACTAAGATAAACCTGCATGTTAGTGCTATCAATTTAGAACAACGTACACTAAGATCAACCTGCATGTTAGTGCTGTCAATTTAGAACAAAGTACATTAAGATCAACCTGCATGTTCGTGCTATCAATTTAGAACAACGTACACTAAGATCAACCTGCATGTTAGTGCTATCAATTTAGAACAACGTACACTAAGATCAACCTGCATGTTAGTGCTGTCAATTTAGAACAAAGTACACTAAGATCAACCTGCATGTTAGTGCTATCAATTTAGAACAAAGTACACTAAGATTAACCTGCATGTTCGTGCTATCAATTTAGAACAACGAACACTAAGATAAACCTGCATGTTCGTGCTATCAATTTAGAACAACGAACACTAAGATAAACCTGCATGTTCGTGCTATCAATTTAGAACAAAGTACACTTAGATTAACATGCATGTTCGTGCTATCAATTTAGAACAAAGTACACTAAGATAAACCTGCATGTTCGTGCTATCAATTTAGAACAACGTACACTAAGATAAACCTGCATGTTCGTGCTGTCAATTTAAAACAACGAACACTAAGATCAACCTGCATGTTCGTGCTGTCAATTTAGAACAAAGTACACTTAGATAAACCTGCATGTTAGTGCTATCAATTTAAAACAACGAACACTAAGATCAACCTGCATGTTAGTGCTGTCAATTTAGAACAAAGTACACTTAGATAAACCTGCATGTTCGTGCTATCAATTTAGAACAACGTACACTAAGATAAACCTGCATGTTCGTGCTATCAATTTAGAACAACGAACACTAAGATAAACCTGCATGTTAGTGCTGTCAATTTAGAACAACGTACACTAAGATAAACCTGCATGTTAGTGCTATCAATTTAGAACAACGAACACTAAGATCAACCTGCATGTTAGTGCTGTCAATTTAGAACAACGAACACTAAGATAAACCTGCATGTTCGTGCTATCAATTTAGAACAACGTACACTAAGATAAACCTGCATGTTAGTGCTATCAATTTAGAACAACGTACACTAAGATAAACCTGCATGTTAGTGCTGTTAATTTAGAACAACGTACACTAAGATAAACCTGCATGTTAGTGCTATCAATTTAGAACAACGAACACTAAGATAAACCTTCATGTTCGTGCTATCAATTTAGAACAAAGTACACTAAGATAAACCTGCATGTTAGTGCTATCAATTTAGAACAACGAACACTTAGATTAACCTGCATGTTCGTGCTATCAATTTAGAACAACGAACACTAAGATAAACCTGCATGTTAGTGCTATCAATTTAGAACAACGAACACTAAGATCAACCTGCATGTTAGTGCTGTCAATTTAGAACAACGTACACTTAGATAAACCTGCATGTTAGTGCTGTCAATTTAGAACAACGTACACTAAGATAAACCTGCATGTTAGTGCTATCAATTTAGAACAACGAACACTAAGATCAACCTGCATGTTAGTGCTGTCAATTTAGAACAAAGTACACTTAGATAAACCTGCATGTTAGTGCTATCAATTTAGAACAACGAAAACTAAGATAAACCTGCATGTTAGTGCTATCAATTTAGAACAACGAACACTAAGATAAACCTGCATGTTCGTACTATCAATTTAGAATAACGTACATTAAGATTAACCTGCATGTTCGTGCTGCAGGTAGTAGTAGTAGTAGTAGTAGTAATAGTAGTAATAGAACCAGTATAAGTAGTAGTAGTACCTGTAGTAGTAGCAGTAGTAATAGTAGTAGTGGTAGTAGTAGTAGTAGTAGTATCAGTATCAGTAGTAATAGTAGTAGTACCAGTAGTTGTAGTAGTGGTAGTAGTAGTAGTAGTACCAGTAGTAGTAGTAGTAGTAGTGGTAGTAGTGGTAGTAGTAGTAGTAGTAGTAGTAGTAGTAGTAGAAGTAATAGTAGAAGTAGAAGTAATAGTAGTAGTAGTAGTAGTAGTAGTAGTAGTAGTAGAAGTAATAGTAGAAGTAAAAGTAGTAGTAGTAATAGTAGTAGTAGTAGTAGTAGTAATAGTAATAGTAGTAGAAGCAATAGTAGAAGTAGTAGTAGTAGTAGTAGTAGTAGAAGTAATAGTAGAAGTAAAAGTAGTAGTAGTAATAGTAGAAGTAATAGTAGTAATAGTAGTAGTAATAGTAGTAGTAGTAGTAGAAGTAATAGTAGTAGTAGTAGTAGTAATAGAAGTAATAGTAATAGTAGTAGTAGTATTAGTAGTAGTAGTAATAGAAGTAATAGTAGTAGTAGTAGTAATATAAGTAATAGTAGTAGTAGTAGTAATATAAGTAATAGTAGTAGTAGTAGTAGAAGTAGTAGTAGTAGTAATAGAGGTAATAGTAGTAGTAGTAGTAGTAGTAGTAGTAATAGTAGTAGTAGAAGTAATAGTACCTACCATCAATCTCCCAATCCTCCCAATGCCTCCCATCCTCCACCTCCTCGTCACTAAACACCTCATGCCAAGGTTTCTGTTTCTTCAGTTGCTCGATAGAATCTTGACATCGCATGAATTGTGTCATCAATGCGTTATCTTGTGTACGTAACTCACCCTGAATTAGATATATTCGAGTCAAGTTATTAAAGGGAGGTAATTAAACAAGATGGTAAGTATAACAATTATAAGCATCCAGGATTCAATTCCACCAACCTTACTTAATGCTAAGTACTATTTAGATACTTAAAGGCATACTGCATCATGTTTGTGCCACTAGTATTGTGTAAAACATCAATGGTGGAATGTCTTTAAAATAGTGACTATGCTGACATAGATTGTAATCTTGCTGGCTAACAAGACTTGTTAACAAATGAAATATGTAGGCATTTTCATTAGGGAAACAAACATGATCATACATTACATAAGCGCTAAATAAGGTTGGTGGAATTGAACCACGAGCCATCCTTCAGATTGACGTATTCGTATGACCCATGGATACGGAAAGACCGACACACTCAGACGTTATACAGACACAATACAAAACAACCGCTTCTAACATTACAGTAACACTAGTTTAGTATACGGCGACTGCACACGTGACGGCGCTGTGTTATAAACGCCTTATTATAATTATTTATTTCTCTCTCCCTCTGCCTGTCTGTCTGTCTGTCTGTCTGTCGTCAGTATGTCAGTTACACAATATCAATAGGGTATGTGCTCGTGATGCCCATGTAACTAACCAGTCCTTGGAAAATAAGAAGCATGCATTCGATACAGAGTAAAAAATATTGTATACTTTTAAAGTGGTTTTTTTTTTCAAATTATTTTTAATGCTCATTATTGTTCATTATTGCTCATTGTAGTCCACAATACAATACAATACAATTCTTTATTGCCTATATGTTTGGAGATATCGTAGGATAAAGTTTACACTACACAAATAAATTATACAATTTCAATAGAAGAAAAAGAACAAATATATTAAAATACACACAAAAAAGAAAAGACAATTACTGACTACTAGGGTTATATATACAAGTTCGATATTAATTTACATTAGTATTGAACTATCAATGCTTAACATCAATCTCAAACATAGTGCGTTTAAGCCTGATGCAGAACCCTGACACAGTTCAATTGGCGAATACAGCTGGACACAGCGACTCACAAAAGTGAACGTGAGCTGCAGAAACATTCTGTTGATATTCGAATTGACGACTGGTGGTAGTGGTGCGCCCATGATGCGGAGTACCCACTCAAAATGGTCTAGAACATAAAGTTCGTTAACAAATTGAGTATCAAACAGAGAAAGCATTTTCCGTTTGAGTTCAAAGCGTATCACTCTTGTGTAGCTGCATTCGTACAATAAATGAACTAATTCCTCCCGGGATAGCATGCCACATTTACTGCATGTAAAATGTGTATAGTGTAAAGTTTGACTATAGTTGATCTAAAGGCACTCAACTTGGAAACTTTGTAGACGACGCTGGGTTCGATCCCTGGCTGTAACACTTGAAAAAACATGTACTCTTGATTAATGGTGAGGCGGTGTACCAATAAGGAATACTCACGTATACCAATCACTTGGCGAACTGTATTCTTCCATGCTGATTTAGTGGGCAGTGAACTATCCCGGAAATAATTGTTCAATATAAAATTTAAGTCGTATTTTGCTATTATACGGCAAATATCCTGGATGAACCCAAGCTTGTAAGAGCGTTGGTCATTTAGGTACATTATCTATTTACTAACAAATATTTCTTTTGTAATACAATATACAGGGAGACAAAGTAATTTATGTAGGAACATTAGTTTCCGCTTTTCGATTTCGCTGTCTAGCCTGTAAAGCCCAATCATTGACTCAGCTATGTCCGATCGCGTTCGAACTGAAAGTCCTTGGATCTTCTTTGCAACGAAATGCTAAAAAATCGTTAAGCTATTGTGATCAGTTTTCGTTATACTATTCCAAAGCTCTGATCCGTACAAAAGTATTGGTCGGCCTATCTTGAAGTACAGATTTGCGGAAACTAGTGGGTTTACACCTTGTGGATGAAGACCCTGACCAACCATTGCAAATAGAGAGTTGCGGGCTTTTTGTATACGTTCTTTTATACGGACCGATAATTTCATCCTTGAATCATGGGTTATACCCAAACGGACAATTTGTTAAATCTGCGTTAGAATCTGTTCTCCCTACAGTGTATATGCGCTGGAGTCATTACCTTTCTTACTAAAAACGATAACGTTGAATTTGCTTACGTTTATCTCAACTCTCCATGTTTTGCAATACCGGTAGACAATATCAACCATTTTCTGTAACTGTAGGGGGGAAATGGCCAACAGAGATATGTCGTCAGCGAATGAAGGGTAAATAACAGGTATGGACATGACGTTAGTGCCTAGATTCCTGTATTGTACTGTCGCTACAAGCTCATTGATGTAAACTAGGTATACATGTAGGAACGTGGACATAACCCCTCCTTGGCGTACGCCGCGTATTACATTTAACGTACTCGACGTTTGCTTAGCGTAACGTACGACACTTTTAAGACCGGTATAGGAGGCTTGTAAAATCCTAAGGAGTTTACCCACTAGTCCAATTCGGCCGAGTTTGAGGAACAATGATTTGTGTCTCACACTATCAAAAGCGCCCTTTTGGTCAAGAAAGGCGACGTAAACGTCACCTTGACGTTCAACGTTGTAAAACACAGCTTCTTGAACATTAAAGGCTGTGGTCATACAGCTAAGCTGCTTCTGGAACCCATGTTGTTGAGGGCAGGGGAGTATGATTTAGCAGACGCAATATATGTGTTAATTCGAGTAAGAAGTAACTTCTCAAATAACTTGCTGAAGCACGGTATCAGTGAGACCGGATGATAACTGAATGGTTCAATTTTATTTTCCCCTTTACCCTTAAATATTGGAATAGGTATGCTTGTTTGCCATTGCTTTGGCACAGTCTCATGTTTAATAATGGAGTAAAATAACTGAACGATAGTACGTATTAATGATTGACCTCCATGTATAACATGCTCATTGGGGATACCATCAATGCCTTGGGATTTGCCCTTATTTAGTGTTTTGACAGATGTCTCTACTTCATCCGTATCAAAGTTGCGTGTGACTGTTTTTAATATCGGACTTTCAGTACTATTGTTATACCTTTTAAGTTCTTTACACAAGTGCTCATTAAGAGTGTCGTCAATGCACGCATAATCAAAAACCTGGGCGAAGTATTCTCTGAATCCATTGGGTACTTCAGCATGTTCGAAGCTACGATTTCCGATCACTAATTCTGAGCAAATATTGAAATTCTTCCCGCTTTTCCGGCGTAGGAGTTTCCAGAACGTTTTATAGTCGAGATCCGCTGCTTTATTAAGTTGATCATAAACCGAGTTTTCATGCATTTCGCGGGCGTGTCTCTCGGTCCTGCGAAATGCTGTTTTCGCAGCTTTGGATCACTATGAATGAAGGTGACCTGTCTCTTGGTCTGCCTAGCTTAAACCAAGCATTCCGGTATTCTAACGCGCGCGCATAAGACTCCTTTACCTCACCAGACCAATGCGGTTTAGCATGTTTGTTAAACTTGCAAGTTGGCAAACATGTTGATGCATTTATTATGAATTCTATCACACTGCTGTTAAGAAAATCTGGCAAATATTCATTATATATGTTCTCATTATGAAGAAGGGTGTCTACCTTAACTTCGATTTCTGATCTAAATGCGTCCAAGTGGGCATTATTACACTTATTCCATACAATGTACGTACTCGCTAGCAAAGTCTGTGCATTGGACTCTGCATTTGTTAAGGTGAAAATAATAGGCAAATGATCTGATGTTATGACATCACTTTCATTTAAGATTTTAAATGCAGTTTAAAGTCTTGTATCTCCCTTCCTTACGATGATATGGTCTATAGACGTTTTATTGGGTATAAATGTGTATCGAGATGACATTCCATGCACCTGTTGCAAATAAACCATGCTATTACTTTCAACAAATTCCGAAATTATAGCGGATTTATTATTACACTTTCCATGTGTCGATCGAATTTTTGCATTAAAATCGCCACCGAGTATAACGCTACCTATCCGTTCTTATCTTTGTTAATTATTTTGCATTATAATTTATAACTTATCATTATAGTTTTTTTATTATGCATTATAGTTCACTATTTCTCATTATCATTCATTATTTAAAACTATGGTTTATCATTTCTAATTATTGTTAATTTGCTCATTAAACGTCATTATTTCTCATAATGGCTCATTATAATTCATTATTTCTCATTAAAACTCGATAGTTTTCATTATAATTCATTATTTCTCATAACAATTCATTATTTTTTTATTATAGTTCATTATTTCTCATCATAATTCATTATTTCCCGACTAATTCAATATTTCTCAATATAATTCATCATTTCAATTTATTGATTATTGTTCATTAATTTTCATTATAACTCCCTACAGACCTCCGACATACTGGATGAGTAACAGTTAGCACGCTGATCAGGGTGCACGGAGTGAAAGGCTAGTCTTGGTTGTCACTGGTAGTCAGTGTTTGCGTAACGTCGTTCAATTGTCGTTCATTGTCGAAGTAGGATAACACTACTAATATTTCATGACATATTTCTTAACGAATGACAGTTATCTCCTTATACAGTGTTATTGATTAAACAATTGTGTGGTCATGAACAACAGGATGGGGTCGGCAAATATTTTATGTATCAATCAACATGTGGTTCGATTGCTATATCGATTGATTGATTGAGTTCCAACGCCGTTTTCAGTGTTAGCCCATTGGTGGAAGTCAATAGACGCTTTGTTGCCAGAGCTGGGGTTCGAAATATAGCCCCTGGGTTGACAGCCCGCATTGTTACCGACTTAGTTACCGGGGCTGCTTCGCCTATCTATATATACTATATATGAGTGCCGTTATCGTCGTTACTGACTTAGTTACCGGGGCTGCTCGACCTTTATATACTAAACATGAGTGTCTTTATCATCATTACTGACTTAGATACTGGGGCTGCTCGGCCTTTACACACTATACATGAGTGCCATTATCATCGTTACTGAATTAGTTACTGGGGCTGCTCGGCCTATACATACTATACATGAGTGCCGTTATCATCGTTACTGACTTCGTTGCTGGGGCTGCTCGGCCTATACATACTATACATGAGTGCCGTTATCATCGTTACTGACTTAGTTACTGGGGATGCTCGACCTATATTTACTATATATGAATGCCGTTATCATCGTTACTGATTTAGTTACCGGGGATGCTCGACCTATATATACTATACATGAATGTCTTTATCATCGATACCGAGGCTGCTCGACCTTTATATACTATCCATGAGTGCCGTTATCATCGTTACTGACTTAGTTCCCGGGGCTGCTCGACCTATACATACTATATATGAGTGCCTTTATCATCGTTACTGACTTAGTTACCGGAGCTGCTCGACCTATATATACTATATACGAGTGCCTCATCATCGTTACTGACTTAGTTACCGGAGCTGCTCGACTTATATATACACTATACATGAGTGTCTTTATCATCATTATTGACTTAGGTACCGGAACTGTTCAAGTTATACTATACTATATAAGAATGCCTTTATCATCGTTACTGACTTAGTTACCGGAGCTGCTCGACCTATATATACTATATACGAGTGCCTCATCATCGATACTGACTTAGTTACCGAAGCTGCTCGACTTATATATACTATACATGAGTGCCGTTATCATCGTTACTGACTTAGTTACTGGAGCTGCTCGACCTTTATATACTATTTATGAGTGCCGTTATCATCGTTACTGACTTAGTTACTGGGGCTGCTCGACCTATATATACTATACATGAGTGCCGTTATCATCGTTACTGACTTAGATACCGGGGTTGCTCGACCTTTATATACTATACATGAGTGCCGTTATCATCGTTACTGACTTAGTTACCAGTGCTTCTCGACCTTTATATACTTTACATGAGTGCCGTTATCATCGTTACTGACTTAGTTACCAGGGCTGCTCGACCTATATATACTATACATGAGTGCCGTTATCATCGTTACCGACTTAGTTACCGGGGTTGCTCGACCCATACATACTATATATGAGTGTCTTTATCATCGTTACCGACTTCGTTGCTGGGGCTACTCGACCTATACATACTATACATGAAAGCCGTTATCATCGTTACTGACTTAGTTACCGGGGCTGCTCGACCTTTATATACTATATATGAGTGCCGTTATCATCGTTACTAACTTAGTTACCGGGGCTGCTCGACCTTTATATACTATAAATGAGTGCCGTTATCATCGTTACTGACTTTGTTGCTTGGGCTGCTCGACCTATACATACTATACAAGAGTGCCTTTATCATCGTTACTGACTTAGTTACTGGGGCTGCTCGACCTTTATATACTATATATGAGTGTCTTTATCATCGTTACTGACTTAGTTATCGGGGCTGCTCGACCTTTATATACTACAAATGAGTGCCGTTATCATCGTTACTGACTTCGTTGCTTGGGCTGCTCGACCTATACATACTATACATGAGTGCCGTTATCATCGTTACTGACTTAGTTACTGGGGCTGCTCGACCTTTATATACTATATATGACTGTCTTTATGATCGTTTATGATTTAGTTACCGGGGCTCGATCTTTATATACTATACATGAGTGCCGTTATCATCGTTACTGACTTCGTTGCTGAGGCTGCTCGACCTATACATACTATACATGACTGCCGTAATCATCGTTACTGACTTAGTTACTGGGGTTGCTCGACCTTTATTTACTATTTATGAGTGCCGTTATCATCGTTTATGATTTAGTTACCGGTGCTCGATCTTTATATACTATACATGAATGCCGTTATCATCGTTACTGACTTCGTTGCTGGGGCTGGTCGACCTATACATGCTATACATGAGTGCCGTTATCATCGTTACTGACTTAGTTATTGGGGCTGCTCGACCTTTATATACTATATATGAGTTTCTTTATCATCGTTTATGATTTAGTTACCGGGGCTCGATCTTTATATACTATACATGAATGCCGTGATCATCGTTACTGACTTCGTTGCTGGGGCTGCTCGACCTATACATACTATACATGAGTGTCTTTATCATTGTTACCGACTTAGTTACCGAGACTGCTCAAGTTAAATATACTATATATGAGTGCCGTTATCATCGTTACTGACTTAGTTACCGGGGCTGCTCGACCTATATATACTATATATGAGTGTCTTTATTATCGTTACTGACTTAATTACCGGGGCTGCTCAACCTATACATACTATATATATGAGTGTCTTTATCATCGTTACTGACTTAGTTACCAGAGCTGCATGACATATATATATTATATATGAGTGCCGTTATAATCGTTACTGACCGGGGCTGCTCGACCTATATGTACTATACAAGAGTGTCGTTATCATCGTTACCGACTTAGTTACCAGCCCCTTGACGTTATCATCGTTACTGACTTAGTTACCGGGGCTACTCGACCTATACATACTTTACATGAGTGCCGTTATCATCGTTACTGACTTAGTTACCAGGGCTGCTCGACCTATATATACACTATACATGAGTGCCGTTATCATCGTTACTGACTTAGTTACCAGGGCTGCTCCACCTATAAATACTATACATAAGTGCCGTTATCATCGTTACTGACTTAGTTACCAGTGCTTCTCGACCTTTATATACTATACATGAGTGCCGTTATCATCGTTACTGACTTAGTTACCAGGGCTGCTCGACCTATATATACTATACATGAGTGCCGTTATCATCGTTACCGACTTAGTTACCGGGGTTGCTCGACCTATACATACTATATATGAGTGTCTTTATCATCGTTACCGACTTCGTTGCTGGGGCTGCTCGACCTATACATACTATACATGAGTGCCGTTATCATCGTTACTGACTTAGTTACCGGGGCTGCTCGACCTATATATATACTATACATGAAAGCCGTTATCATCGTTACTGACTTAGTTACCGGGGCTGCTCGACCTTTATATACTATATATGAGTGCCGTTATCATCGTTACTAACTTAGTTACCGGGGCTGCTCGACCTTTATATACTTTACATGATTGCCGTTATCATCGTTACTGACTTAGTTACCGGGGCTGCTTGACCTTTATATACTATATATGAGTGCCGTTATCATCGTTACTAACTTAGTTACCGGGGCTGCTCGACCTATATATTCTATATATGAATGCCGTTATCATCGTTACTAACTTATTTACCGGGGCTGCTCGACCTATATATACTATATATGATTGCCGTTATCATCGTTACTAACTTAGTTACCGGGGCTGCTCGACCTATATATACTATACATGATTGCCGTTATCATCGTTACTAACTTAGTTACCGGGGCTGCTCGACCTATATATACTATATATGAATGCCGTTATCATCGTTACTGACTTAGTTACCGGGGCTGCTCGACCTATATATACTATATATGAATGCCGTTATCATCGTTACTGACTTAGTTACCGGGGCTGCTCTACCTATATATACTATACATGAGTGTCTTTATCATCGTTACTGACTTAGTTACCGGGGCTGCTCGACCTGTATATACTATATATGAATGCTGTTATCATCGTTACTAACTAAGTTACCGGGGCTGCTCGACCTATATATACTATACATGAGTGTCTTTATCATCGTTACTGACTTAGTTACTGGGGCTGCTCGACCTGTATATACTATACATGAGTGTCTTTAACTTCGTTACTGACTTAGTTACCGGGGCTGCTCGACCTGTATATACTATATATGAATGCCGTTATCATCGTTACTGACTTAGTTACCGGGGCTGCTCGACCTATATATACTATACATGAGTGTCTTTATCATCGTTACTGACTTAGTTACCGGGGCTGCTCGACCTATATATACTATACATGAGTGTCTTTATCATCGTTACTGACTTAGTTACCGGGGCTGCTCGACCTATATATACTATATATGAATGCCGTTATCATCGTTAGATATATTATAAGATGGTAAGTTATGAACTTACAGCATTGTTTAATAGAGTCGACTTTTGACCCTTCTGCTAAAAAAAACAACAATCCCCCTTTCCCGATTATAGCTTTACTCTCACAAAATTATAATGTTATGATAACTTATCTCTTTAGAAAAATGATAAAGGTTATCTAAACAAAACAATAGAACTCGAGAATAATTTCGATGGTGCGTTTCAAAACCTATGTTTGAGTCCATTTCGATGAGATAAAGTTCCTATATAATCCTAAATGCTCAATAACTCAAGTGACTATATCATTCTTTATTCCCGGCAACTCCTGCGTATTTATTAGGTAGGTTTGCTAGGCAATGAACAATAAAAATATACGCATCATATTGAGTCTGTCTACATAACATGGCTGACAGATACCCACACCGGTATATTCCTTTACACAATCGGATTACTATTCAGAAAAAGATAATAATAATAATAAAGACTTTATTTATAGAGGCTTCACAGTTGGGCATGCCCAGTCTTCCCTGTGGTCATGAACAAAGCCAACGTTCTCACAATGGGTTATAATGTAATGTCCGTACCTCGTGAGGTTAATGATTAAACGCTGGATTGATTGGTTGATTGATTGGTTTATTTGTTGGTTGATTGATTGGATGATTGATTGGTTGATTTTTTTTATTTATTGGTTTATTTATTGGTTGATTTATTGATTGATTGATTGATTGATTGTGATTGATTGATTATGTTCCCCAATATTTCAGTTATATATCTGCGACCGGTACAAATTTCCATGTGTTTCCTAGCTTTCTCCAACCAGTACACCACACAACGTTCTAGGCAGTTTGCTACCTTTCACGTGAATTATTTAGTCTTTCACGTGGATTATTTAGTTACCTTTCACGTGGATTATTTAAAAAAAATCTATCAATGAAAACATTGATCATTATGAGAAATGTCTTCTTTTGTCAAAATGTTGTAAAATGTTATCTGCTGCAGAAGTCGGAAATATATCTGGAAATTGTTAAACAGTTTGACACAATGATTCAACATGGCAATCTGTTGTTTGAACATAAACAGATATAAGTTACCGGGGTTTACCGGGGGTTGCCGGGGGTTTACCGGGGGTTTGCCGGGGTTTACCGGGGGTTGCCGGGTTTACCGGGGTTTACCGGGGGTTTACCGGGGGTTTCCTGTCGTAACATTTGTTTTGTTCCGCAACATATCAACAAATGGGTCAAATCACGCGAAAATCTTCTTAGAAATCAGTCTGTATATTTCAGGATCTTCACTGTTTATTTATAAATGTTCACACATCAAAGATCGAGATCAGTCAGTACATTTCAGCATCTTTACTGTTTATTTATAAATGTTCACATACCAAAGATCGAGATCAGTCAGTACATTTCAGCATCTTCACTGTTCTATTTATAAATGTTCACATACAAAAGATCGAGATCAGTCAGTACATTTCAGCATCTTCACTGTTCGATTTATAAATGTTCACATACCAAAGATCGAGATCAGTTTGTACATTTCAGCATCTTCACTGTTCGATTTATAAATGTTCACATACCAAAGATCGAGATCAGTTTGTACATTTCAGCATCTTCACTGTTCGATTTATAAATGTTCACATACCAAAGATCGAGATCAGTTTGTACATTTCAGCATCTTCACTGTTCGATTTATAGACTACAAATGGAAGTAATGTCTTCCCCGCGTTGGTGCTCAGGAATGTTGGGTTAGATTAACGGCTGACTCGCTGGGCTCAGAATAAATGGACCAGCAGAACGGGTAACACCGTAATATATAACTGCCAATTTGTTAAAAGCGGTGTAAACAACATAAAAACCGTTCTATACAGCTGAAGACAAAACTAGAGTCCGGCATCAAGACGGTACATATACAACCACATTGCATAACACTAAACTACATCTGGTTTTCATCTGATGCGTGTGTATGAACGTTGTTCCAAGAGCATCCCTGCATGCATTAGACAACCTCGAAATACACAACGGCTGTAAAAACATGCAATAAAAACATCGTCGTTTTCCCAGTAGGAACCTGTACGGTATTTATATATGTCTTCGTAGATTAGATTATTATCAAAGAAAGTAACATTCTTTTATAATCAGGTTGTTGTTGTTGTTTCAGGGATTCTCTTCGTACCTCTTTTGGAATCCGCCGCGACCGAATTAAATATACCTCCGTTTTTAAATATACCTCCGTATATAAATATACCTCCGTTTTTAAATATACTTCAATTTATAAATATACCTCCGTTTTTAAATAAACCTCCGTTTTTAAATATACCTCCGTTTATAAATATACCTCCGTTTTTAAATATATCTCAAATTTATAAATATACCTCCGTTTTTAAATATATCTCCGTTTTTAAATATACCTCCGTTTTTAAATATACCTCAATTTATAAATATACCTCCGTTTTTAAATATACCTCCGTTTATAAATAGTTAATATAGTCGGTATAAAAAAGGGGTCAAAAGTCGTCTCTATAAAACAATGCTGTAAGTTCATAACTAACCATCTTATGATAGTAACGATGATAACGGCACGCATATATAGTATATAGAGGTCGAGCAGCCCCGGTAACTAAATCAGTAACGATGATAAAGACACTCATGTATAGTATATAGAGGTCGAGCAGCCCCGGTAACTAAATCAGTAACGATGATAACGGCACTCATATATAGTATATAGAGGTCGAGCAGCCCCGGTAACTAAATCAGTAACGATGATAACGGCACTCATATATAGTATATAGAGGTCGAGCAGCCCCGGTAACTAAATCAGTAACGATGATAAAGACACTCATGTATATTATATAGAGGTCGAGCAGCCCCGGTAACTAAATCAGTAACGATGATAAAGACACTCATGTATAGTATATAGAGGTCGAGCAGCCCCGGTAACTAAATCAGTAACGATGATAAAGACACTCATATATAGTATATAGAGGTCGAGCAGCCCCGGTAACTAAGTTATGGTATATAGAGGTCGAGCAGCCCCGGTAACTAAATCAGTAACGATGATAACGGCACTCATGTATAGTATATATAGGTCGAGCAGCCCCGGTAACTAAATCAGTAACGATGATAAAGCCACTCATATATAGTATATAGAGGTCGAGCAGCCCCGGTAACTAAGTTATGGTATATAGAGGTCGAGCAGCCCCGGTAACTAAATCAGTAACGATGATAACGGCACTCGTGTATGTATATATAGGTCGAGCAGCCCCGGTAACTAAGTTAGTAACGATGATAACGGCACTCATGTATAGTATATAGAGGTCGAGCAGCCCCGGTAACTTAATCAGTAACGATGATAAAGACACTCATATATAGTATATAGAGGTCCAGCAGCCCCGGTAACTAAATCAGTAACGATGATAACGGCACTCATGTATAGTATATATAGGTCGAGCAGCCCCGGTAACTAAATCAGTAACGATGATAAAGCCACTCATATATAGTATATAGAGGTCGAGCAGCCCCGGTAACTAAGTTATGGTATATAGAGGTCGAGCAGCCCCGGTAACTAAATCAGTAACGATGATAACGGCACTCATGTATGTATATATAGGTCGAGACTCGGTAACTAAATCAGTAACGATGATAAAGACACTCATGTATAGTATATAGAGGTCGAGCAGCTCCGGTAACTAAGTTAGTAACGATGATAAAGACACTCATGTATAGTATATATAGGTCGAGCAGCCCCGGTAACTAAATCAGTAACGATGATAAAAGACACTCATGTATAGTATATAGAGGTCGAGCAGCTCCGGTAACTAAATCAGTAACGATGATAAAGACACTCATATATAGTATATATAGGTCGAGCAGCCCCGGTAACTAAGTTAGTAACGATGATAAAGACACTCATGTATAGTATAAAGAGGTCGAGCAGCCCCGGTAACTAAATCAGTAACGATGATAAAAGACACGCATGTATAGTATACAGAGGTCGAGCAGCCCCGGTAACTAAATCAGTAACGATGATAAAGACACTCATGTATAGTATATAGAGGTCGAGCAGCCCCGGTAACTAAATCAGTAACGATGATAAAGACACTCATATATAGTATATAGAGGTCGAGCAGCCCCGGTAACTAAATCAGTAACGATGATAAAGACACTCATGTATAGTATATAGAGGTCGAGCCCCGGTAACTAAATTAGTAACGATGATAAAAGACACTCGTGTATAGTATATAGAGGTCGAGCAGCCCCGGTAACTAAATCAGTAACGATGATAAAGACACTCATGTATAGTATATAGAGGTCGAGCAGCCCCGGTAACTAAATCAGTAACGACGATAAAGACACTCATGTATAGTATATAGAGGTCGAGCCCCGGTAACTAAATCAGTAACGATGATAAAGACACTCATGTATAGTATATAGAGGTCGAGCCCCGGTAACTAAATCAGTAACGATGATAAAGACACTCATGTATAGTATATATAGGTCGAGCCCCGGTAACTAAATCAGTAACGATGATAAAGACACTCATGTATAGTATATAGAGGTCGAGCCCCGGTAACTAAATCAGTAACGATGATAAAGACACTCATGTATAGTATATATAGGTCGAGCCCCGGTAACTAAATCAGTAACGATGATAAAGACACTCATGTATAATATATATAGGTCGAGCAGCCCCGGTAACTAAATCAGTAACGATGATAAAGACACTCATGTATAGTATAAGAGGTCGAGCAGCCCCGGTAACTAAATCAGTAACGATGATAAATACACTCATGTATAGTATATAGAGGTAGAGCAGCCCCGGTACCTAAATCAGTGACGATGATAAAGACACTCATGTATAGTATATAGAGGTCGAGCAGCCCCGGTAACTAAATCAGTAACGATGATAAAGACACTCATGTATAGTATATAGAGGTCGAGCAGCCCCGGTAACTAAATCAGTAACGATGATAAAGACACTCATGTATAGTACATAGAGGTCGAGCCCCGGTAACTAAATCAGTAACGATGATAAAGACAATCATATATAGTTTATATAGGTCGAGCAGCCCCGGTAGCTAAGTTAGTAACGATGATAAAAGACACTCATGTATAGTATATAGAGGTCGAGCAGCCCCGGTAACTAAATCAGTAACGATGATAAAGACACTCATGTATAGTTTATATAGGTCGAGCAGCCCCGGTAACTAAGTTAGTAACGATGATAAATACACTCATGTATAGTATATAGAGGTCGAGCAGCCCCGGTAACTAAGTTATGGTATATAGAGGTCGAGCAGCCCCGGTAACTAAATCAGTAACGAAGATAACGGCACTCATGTATAGTATATATAGGTCGAGCAGCCCCGGTAACTAAATCAGTAACGATGATAAAGACACTCATATATAGTATATAGAGGTCGAGCAGCCCCGGTAACTAAGTTATGGTATATAGAGGTCGAGCAGCCCCGGTAACTAAATCAGTAACGATGATAACGGCACTCATATATAGTATATATAGGTCGAGCAGCCCCGGTAACTAAGTTAGTAACGATGATAAAGACACTCATGTATAGTATATAGAGGTCGAGCAGCCCCGGTAACTAAATCAGTAACGATGATAAAGACACTCATGTATAGTACATAGAGGTCGAGCCCCGGTAACTAAATCAGTAACGATGATAAAGACAATCATATATAGTTTATATAGGTCGAGCAGCCCCGGTAACTAAGTTAGTAACGATGATAAAGACACTCATGTATAGTATATAGAGGTCGAGCAGCCCCGGTAACTAAATCAGTAACGATGATAAAAGACACTCATGTATAGTATATAGAGGTCGAGCAGCTCCGGTAACTAAATCAGTAACGATGATAAAGACACTCATATATAGTATATATAGGTCGAGCAGCCCCGGTAACTAAGTTAGTAATGATGATAAAGACAATCATGTATAGTATATAGAGGTCGAGCAGCCCCGGTAACTAAATCAGTAACGATGATAAAGACACTCATATATAGTATATAGAGGTCGAGCAGCCCCGGTAACTAAATCAGTAACGATGATAAAGACACTCATGTATAGTACATAGAGGTCGAGCCCCGGTAACTAAATCAGTAACGATGATAAAGACACTCATATATAGTTTATATAGGTCGAGCAGCCCCGGTAACTAAGTTAGTAACGATGATAAAGACACTCATGTATAGTATATAGAGGTCGAGCAGCCCCGGTAACTAAGTTATGGTATATAGAGGTCGAGCAGCCCCGGTAACTAAATCAGTAACGATGATAAATACACTCATGTATAGTATATAGAGGTAGAGCAGCCCCGGTAACTAAATCAGTGACGATGATAAAGACACTCATGTATAGTATATAGAGGTCGAGCCCCGGTAACTAAATCTGTAACGATGATAAAGACACTCATGTATAGTATATAGAGGTCGAGCAGCCCCGCTAACTAAATCAGTAACGATGATAAAGACACTCATGTATAGTATATATAGGTCGAGACTCGGTAACTAAATCAGTAACGATGATAAAGACACTCATGTATAGTATATAGAGGTCGAGCAGCTCCGGTAACTAAGTTAGTAACGATGATAAAGACACTCATGTATAGTATATATAGGTCGAGCAGCCCCGGTAACTAAATCAGTAACGATGATAAAGACACTCATGTATAATATATATAGGTCGAGCAGCCCCGGTAACTAAATCAGTAACGATGATAAAGACACTCATGTATAGTATAAGAGGTCGAGCAGCCCCGGTAACTAAATCAGTAACGATGATAAATACACTCATGTATAGTATATAGAGGTAGAGCAGCCCCGGTAACTAAATCAGTGACGATGATAAAGACACTCATGTATAGTATATAGAGGTCGAGCCCCGGTAACTAAGTTATGGTATATAGAGGTCGAGCAGCCCCGGTAACTAAATCAGTAACGATGATAACGGCCCTCATGTATAGTATATATAGGTCGAGCAGCCCCGGTAACTAAATCAGTAACGATGATAAAGACAATCATATATAGTTTATATAGGTCGAGCAGCCCTGGTAACTAAGTTAGTAACGATGATAAAAGACACTCATGTATAGTATATAGAGGTCGAGCAGCTCCGGTAACTAAGTTAGTAACGATGATAAAGACACTCATGTATAGTATATAGAGGTCGAGCAGCCCCGGTAACTAAATCAGTAACGATGATAAAAGACACTCATGTATAGTATATAGAGGTCGAGCAGCTCCGGTAACTAAGTTAGTAACGATGATAAAGACACTCATGTATAGTATATATAGGTCGAGCAGCCCCGGTAACTAAATCAGTAACGATGATAAAAGACACTCATGTATAGTATATAGAGGTCGAGCAGCTCCGGTAACTAAATCAGTAACGATGATAAAGACACTCATATATAGTATATATAGGTCGAGCAGCCCCGGTAACTAAGTTAGTAACGATGATAAAAGACACTCATGTATAATATATAGAGGTCGAGCAGCCCCGGTAACTAAATCAGTAACGATGATAAAGACACTCATGTATAGTTTATATAGGTCGAGCAGCCCCGGTAACTAAGTTAGTAACGATGATAAATACACTCATGTATAGTATATAGAGGTCGAGCAGCCCCGGTAACTAAGTTATGGTATATAGAGGTCGAGCAGCCCCGGTAACTAAATCAGTAACGAAGATAACGGCACTCATGTATAGTATATATAGGTCGAGCAGCCCCGGTAACTAAATCAGTAACGATGATAAAGACACTCATATATAGTATATAGAGGTCGAGCAGCCCCGGTAACTAAGTTATGGTATATAGAGGTCGAGCAGCCCCGGTAACTAAATCAGTAACGATGATAACGGCACTCATATATAGTATATATAGGTCGAGCAGCCCCGGTAACTAAGTTAGTAACGATGATAAAGACACTCATGTATAGTATATAGAGGTCGAGCAGCCCCGGTAACTAAATCAGTAACGATGATAAAGACACTCATGTATAGTACATAGAGGTCGAGCCCCGGTAACTAAATCAGTAACGATGATAAAGACAATCATATATAGTTTATATAGGTCGAGCAGCCCCGGTAACTAAGTTAGTAACGATGATAAAGACACTCATGTATAGTATAAAGAGGTCGAGCAGCCCCGGTAACTAAATCAGTAACGATGATAAAAGACACTCATGTATAGTATATAGAGGTCGAGCAGCTCCGGTAACTAAATCAGTAACGATGATAAAGACACTCATATATAGTATATATAGGTCGAGCAGCCCCGGTAACTAAGTTAGTAATGATGATAAAGACACTCATGTATAGTATATAGAGGTCGAGCAGCCCCGGTAACTAAATCAGTAACGATGATAAAGACACTCATATATAGTATATAGAGGTCGAGCAGCCCCGGTAACTAAATCAGTAACGATGATAAAGACACTCATGTATAGTACATAGAGGTCGAGCCCCGGTAACTAAATCAGTAACGATGATAAAGACACTCATATATAGTTTATATAGGTCGAGCAGCCCCGGTAACTAAGTTAGTAACGATGATAAAGACACTCATGTATAGTATATAGAGGTCGAGCAGCCCCGGTAACTAAGTTATGGTATATAAAGGTCGAGCAGCCCCGGTAACTAAATCAGTAACGATGATAACGGCACTCATGTATAGTATATATAGGTCGAGCAGCCCCGGTAACTAAATCAGTAACGATGATAAAGACAATCATATATAGTTTATATAGGTCGAGCAGCCCCGGTAACTAAGTTAGTAACGATGATAAAAGACACTCATGTATAGTATATAGAGGTCGAGCAGCTCCGGTAACTAAGTTAGTAACGATGATAAAGACACTCATGTATAGTATATAGAGGTCGAGCAGCCCCGGTAACTAAATCAGTAACGATGATAAAAGACACTCATGTATAGTATATAGAGGTCGAGCAGCTCCGGTAACTAAGTTAGTAACGATGATAAAGACACTCATGTATAGTATATATAGGTCGAGCAGCCCCGGTAACTAAATCAGTAACGATGATAAAAGACACTCATGTATAGTATATAAAGGTCGAGCAGCTCCGGTAACTAAATCAGTAACGATGATAAAGACACTCATATATAGTATATATAGGTCGAGCAGCCCCGGTAACTAAGTTAGTAACGATGATAAAGACACTCATGTATAGTATATAGAGGTCGAGCAGCCCCGGTAACTAAATCAGTAACGATGATAAAGACACTCATGCATAGTACATAGAGGTCGAGCCCCGGTAACTAAATCAGTAACGATGATAAAGACAATCATATATAGTTTATATAGGTCGAGCAGCCCCGGTAACTAAGTTAGTAACGATGATAAAGACACTCATGTATAGTATATAGAGGTCGAGCAGCCCCGGTAACTAAATCAGTAACGATGATAAAGACACTCATATATAGTATATAGAGGTCGAGCAGCCCCGGTAACTAAATCAGTAACGATGATAAAGACACTCATGTATAGTATATAGAGGTCGAGCCCCGGTAACTAAATTAGTAACGATGATAAAAGACACTCGTGTATAGTATATAGAGGTCGAGCAGCCCCGGTAACTAAATCAGTAACGATGATAAAGACACTCATGTATAGTATATAGAGGTCGAGCAGCCCCGGTAACTAAATCAGTAACGATGATAAAGACACTCATGTATAGTATATAGAGGTCGAGCCCCGGTAACTAAATCAGTAACGATGATAAAGACACTCATGTATATTATATAGAGGTCGAGCCCCGGTAACTAAATCAGTAACGATGATAAAGACACTCATGTATAGTATATATAGGTCGAGCCCCGGTAACTAAATCAGTAACGATGATAAAGACACTCATGTATAGTATATAGAGGTCGAGCCCCGGTAACTAAATCAGTAACGATGATAAAGACACTCATGTATAGTATATTTAGGTCGAGCCCCGGTAACTAACTCAGTAACGATGATAAAGACACTCATGTATAATATATATAGGTCGAGCAGCCCCGGTAACTAAATCAGTAACGATGATAAAGACACTCATGTATAGTATAAGAGGTCGAGCAGCCCCGGTAACTAAATCAGTAACGATGATAAATACACTCATGTATAGTATATAGAGGTAGAGCAGCCCCGGTAACTAAATCAGTGACGATGATAAAGACACTCATGTATAGTATATAGAGGTCGAGCCCCGGTAACTAAATCTGTAACGATGATAAAGACACTCATGTATAGTATATAGAGGTCGAGCAGCCCCGCTAACTAAATCAGTAACGATGATAAAGACACTCATGTATAGTATATATAGGTCGAGACTCGGTAACTAAATCAGTAACGATGATAAAGACACTCATGTATAGTATACATAGGTCGAGCAGCCCCGGTAACTAAGGAATAGTTTGAACTTCGAAGGCGGATATCGGTCCAGGAATAGTTTGAATCTCGAAGGCGGATATCTGTCTAAGGATAAGGCGGATATCTGTCTAGGGCTAGTTTGAACTTCAAAGGCTTATATCGGTCCAGCAGAAGTTTGAACTTCAAAGGCGGATATCAGTCCAGGGATAGTCTGAACCTCGAAGGCGGATATCGGTCCAGGGGTAGCTTGAACCTCGAAGAACCTCGAAGGCGGATATCGGTCCAGGGATAGTTGAACCTCGAGGACGGATATCAGTCCAGGGATAGTTTGAATATCGAAGGCGGATATCAGTCCAGGGATAGTCTGAACCTCGAGGACGGATATCAGTCCAGGGGTAGTTTGAACCTCGAAGGCGGATATCGGTCCAGGGATATTTGAACCTGGAGGACGGATATCAGTCCAGGGATAGTTTGAATCTCGAAGGCGGATATCGGTCCAGGGATAGTTTGAATCTCGAAGGCGGATATCTGTCCAGGGATAGTTTGAACCTCGAAGGCGGATATTAGTCCAGGGGTAGTTTGAACTTCAAAGGCGGATATCGGTCCAGGGATAGTTTGAACCTCAAAGGCGGATATCGGTCCAGTGGAAGTTTGAATTTCGAGGACGGATATCGGTCCAGTGATAGTTTGAACCTCGAGGACGGACATCGGTCCAGGGATAGTTTGAACATCGAGGATGGATATCGGTCCAGGGGTAGTTTGAACCTCGAAGGCGGATATCGGTCCAGGGTAGTTTGAACCTCGAGGACGGATATCGGTCCAGAGGTAGTTTGAACCTCGAGGATGGATATTGGTCCAGAGATAGTCTGAACCTCGAGGATGGATATCGGTCCAGAGATAGTTTGACCTCGAACGGGGATATCGGTCCAGGTATAGTTTGAACCTCGAGGACGGATATCAGTCCAGAGATAGTTTCAACCTCAAGGATGGATATCGGTACAGGGATAGATGTAACCTCGAAGGCGGATATTCGGTCCAGGGATAGATGGAACCTCCAGGACGGATATCGGTCCACGGATAGTTTGAACCTCGAGGACGGATATCGGTCCAGGGGTACACAAGACCTCAGATGCGTCAGAATACATCTATAAGTGAGAACGGGTCAGTTACATAACATGAAACAATACTCGCAAAGAGGTTATATGTGTCTCTATATGTGTCCAAATGCTTGGGAAGAGATAAAAGTTGGTATTTGTCAACATTAAAGGTTAGGATCAGTCTCAACATCGACATATCGACATTTCGTATATTTAAATCTCGGGTAGGCCATATTAAAGGGTCGTATATTTGAATCTTGGGTGGGCCATATTAAAAGTTCGTATATTTGAATCTCGGGTAGGCCATAATAAAGGGTCGTATATTTGAATCTCGGGTAGGCCATATTAAAGGGTAGTATATTTGTATATCGGGTGGGCCATATTAAAGGGTCGTATACTTGAATCACGGGTGGGCCATATTAAAGGGTAGTATATTTGAATTTCGGGTTGGCCATATTAAAGGTTCGTATATTTGAATCTCGGGTAGGCCATAATAAAGGGTCGTATATTTGAATCTCGGGTAGGCCATATTAAAGGGTAGTTTATTTGAATCTCGGATAGGCCATAATAAAGGGTCGTATATTTGAATCTCGGGTGGGCCATATGAAATTGTCGTATATTTAAATAAAAATGGGCCGTATTAAAGGGTCGTATATTTGAATCTCGGGTAGGCCATATTAAAGGGTCGTATCTTTGAATCTCGGGTGGGCCATATTAAAGGGTCGTATATTTGAATCTCAGGTGGGCCATATTAAAGGGTCATATATTTGAATATCGGGTGTGCAATATTAAAGGGTAGTATATTTGTATCTCGGGTGGGCCATATTAAAGGGTCATATATTTGTATCTCGGTTGGGCCATATTAAAGGGTCGTATATTTGAATCTCGGGTAGGCCATATGAAAGGCTCGTATATTTGTATCTCGGGTGGGCCATATTAAAGGGTCGTATATTTGTATCTCGGATAGGCCATATTAAAGGGTCGTATATTTGTATCTCGGGTTGGCCATATTAAAGGGTCGTATCTTTGAATCTCGGGTGGGCCATATTAAAGGGTCATATATTTGAATCTCGGGTGGGCCATATTAAAGAGTCAGATATTTGTATCTCGGGTGGGCCATATTAAAGGGTCGTATATTTGAATCTCGGGTAGGCCATATGAAAGGGTCGTATATTTTAATCTCGGGTGGGCCATATTAAAGGGTCGTATATTTGTATCTCGGGTAGGCCATATTAAAGGGTCGTATATTTGAATCTCGGGTAGGCCATAATAACGGGTCGTATATTTGAATCTCGGGTAGGCCATATTAAAGGATTGTATATTTAAATCTCGAGTCAGCCATTCCGCTCCCCAACAAATCCCCCTCGGCCATTCCACCCTTCAATAATCCCCCCCCCCCCCCCCCCACACCCCCATACGGGAATGAAAACTTGCCGCCGTGACATTACAGAAATAATGTTCAAAACGGCGTTAAATGCAATTCATTAGTGAGTTTTACAACCAGGCTAAAACTACAAAATCCCAACCTTCCCTGGAATCTGTCGGAAAATATATATCAAGTCATCCGAAACTTGGGTTATTTCCGACATGATGCACGGAAGACCTTTACGTTAGATATTACCCCTTCTCTCTATTTTACAGAAGAAGATAGGCGTGAACGTTTGGGGTTTGCTTTGATTAAACAATATATTAAAACTATCACGTGATACGATGCATTTAAATGCAGGTTGTTAAAGTACGAAAATCAACCCATATCCCTTTGCGACAAGAACAAATGCAAATGGACCGGACTTTCTGCACGGTTTGACAATAAGTCAAGGAGACATGTCTGACAAGTGGAACACAGCCTTTTGTCGTACATGAGCGTCTTATTACATCTTCGTATAGTCTTCACTGTCCGCCTATATACGTTATAGACCTGGCTAAATACATTAGAACTGTGTCCGCCTATATACGTTATAGACCTGGCTAAATGCACTAGAACTGTGTCCGCCTATTTACGTTATAGAACTGTGTCCGCCTATTTACGTTATAGACCTGGCTAAATAAACTAGAACTGTGGCCGCCTATATACGTTATAGACCTGGCTAAATACACTAGAACTGTGTCCGCCTATATACGTTATAGACCTGGCTAAATACACTAGAACTGTGTTCGCCTATTTACGTTATAGACCTGGCTAAATACACTAGAACTGTGTCCGCCTATTTACGTTATAGACCTGGCTAAATACACTAGAACTGTGTCCGCCTATATACGTTATAGACCTGGAAAAATAAACTAGAACTGTGGCCACCTATATACGTTATAGACCTGGCGAAATACACTAGAACTGTGTCCGCCTATTTACGTTATAGACCTGGCTAAATACACTAGAACTGTGTCCACCTATATACGTTATAGACCTGGAAAAATAAACTAGAACTGTGTCCACCTATATACGTTATAGACCTGGCTAAATACACTAGAACTGTGTCCGCCTATTTACGTTATAGACCTGGCTAAATAAACTAGAACTGTGTCCGCCTATATACGTTATAGACCTGGCGAAATACACAAGAACTGTGTCCGCCTATTTACGTTATAGACCTGGCTAAATACACTAGAACTGTATCTGCCTGTATACGTTATAGACCTGGCTAAATAAACTAGAACTGTGTCCGCCTATATACGTTATAGACCTGGCGAAATACACTAGAACTGTGTCCGCCTATTTACGTTATAGACCTGGCTAAATACACTAGAAATGTGTCCGCCTATATACGTTATAGACCTGGCTAAGTACACTAGAACTGTGTCCGCCTATATACGTTATAGACCTGGCTAAATACACTAGAACTGTGCCCGCCTATTTACGTTATAGACCTGGCTAAATACACTAGAGCTGTGTCCGCCTATATACGTTATAGACCTGGAAAAATAAACTAGAACTGTGTCCGCCTATATACGTTATAGACCTGGCGAAATACACAAGAACTGTGTCCGCCTATTTACGTTATAGACCTGGCTAAATAAACTAGAACTGTGTCCGCCTATATACGTTATAGACCTGGAAAAATAAACTAGAACTGTGTCCGCCTATATACGTTATAGACCTGGAAAAATAAACTAGAACTGTGTCCGCCTATATACGTTATAGACCTGGCGAAATACACAAGAACTGTGTCCGCCTATTTACGTTATAGACCTGGCGAAATAAACTAGAACTGTAGCCCTACTAGTTCAATATCAGAAAACACTTGTATTGATTACAAACTAAGAACCCCCCCCCCCCCCCCCCCCCCCCCCCCCTCCAAAATTGACGACATACTCATATCTTATGTATATTGCCAATTGAATATACCGAACCTTCTATTTACTTACAGAATTTGGAAGAGTCTGCAGCTCCGTTTTATATAGTAATGAGGTACGTGCACGAATAGAAAGGGAAACCGATATATCCAGCATGTAAATACGTTAACATGACAGTAAACGCGTTGCCCTGGGAACGTGAGTGCATAAAAAACACAGGTAGTAGAATTAACATGAGGGGAGTTCAACATATACACAGAACTGAGTATACCTATTAATTGTATTATTTGACATTGTGAAATTACTCCTGACCTTCAAGCAAGGAAACAGTGTAACATTACGATACAGTGTAACATTAGTAACATTACGATACAGTGTAACATTAGTAACATTACGATACAGTGTAACATTAGTAACATTACGATACAGTGTAACATTAGTAACATTACGATACAGTGTAACATTAGTAACATTACGATACAGTGTAACATTACGATACAGTGTAACATTACGATACAGTGTAACATTACGATACAGTGTAACATTACGATACAGTGTAACATTACGATACAGTGTAACATTACGATACAGATACAGTGTAACATTACGATACAGTGTAACATTACGATACAGTGTAACATTACGATAACATTACGATACAGTGTAACATTACGATACATCATCCCTTGTACATTAACTACGCAGCAGACGACATTGAAAATATATAAGCCAAAACCATTGAAAACATCTTTAAATGAAAGTATACTTATACAGATAAGTTTAAAACAATGTGACAAAAGGAGAAATTATAATGAGCAATTTCTCCTTTTGTCGAATGTCGTCTGCTGCAAATTCGTCAAAATGCGTTTTCAAGTTGGTAAGGGTTAACTGAAATAAAATGAAATAGTATTTCCTGCTAGGCATCCATGAGCATTTTGACCCCCGGGGATGTTAGTGACATTTAAACACAGGGGACCCGGACTAGGTACCCTAGCTCATTTTAATCAGAACGAACTGTCCATTATGATTTGCTACTTTATACTAATATAGCTTGACAAAATTAACCTGAATTCTTACAAAAAGGGGATGTGATGTGATGTTATGTGTATGTATTATCTGTGTAGATTGAACTGTCCATGTCACGTGACCGATATATATCGTAACCATTTCCCACATACAACTCATCCGTAGCAGACGACTTTGAACACATTTAGGCGAACATATGAACAATCTCTACCAATGGAAGAACAGAGTTGAATACATTGTGGTAAAAGGAGAAATTGCTCATTATGAAACATTTCCGATTTTATCGCAATGTTTTCAAAAGTCTTCTATTAATCAACGCCGTCTATTCGTACAACACATATCGGTTATCGGACGTTTCGGCCGTGTATTTGTACAATACATCTCGGTTATCGGACGTTTCGGCCGTGTATTTGTACAACACAACTCGGTTATCGGACGTTTCGGCCGTGTATTTGTACAATACATCTCGGTTATCGGACGTTTCGGCCGTGTATTCGTACAATACATCTCGGTTGTCGGACGTTTCGGCCGTGTATTTGTACAACACAACTCGGTTATCGGACGTTTCGGCCGTGTATTTTTACAACATATCTCGGTTATCGGACGTTTCGGCCGTGTATTTGTACAACAGATCTCGGTTATCGGACGTTTCGGCCGTGTATTTGAACAATACATCTCGGTTGTCGGACGTTTCGGCCGTGTATTTGTACAATACATCTCGGTTATCGGACGTTTCGGCCGTGTATTTGTACAATACATCTCGGTTATCGGACGTTTCGGCCGTGTATTTGTACAATACATCTCGGTTGTCGGACGTTTCGGCCGTGTATTCGTACAATACATCTTGGTTGTCGGACGTTTCGGCCGTGTATTCGTACAATACATCTCGGTTGTCGGACGTTTCGGCCGTGTATTTGTACAACACATCTCGGTTATCGGACGTTTCGGCCGTGTATTTGTACAACACATCTCGGTTGTCGGACGTTTCGGCCGTGTATTTGTACAATACATCTCGGTTGTCGGACGTGTCGGTCGTGTATTTGTACAATACATCTCGGTTGTCGGACGTTTCGGCCGTGTATTTGTACAATATATCTCGGTTGTCGGACGTGTCGGCCGTGTATTTGTACAATACATCTCGGTTGTCGGACGTGTCGGCCGTGTATTTGTACAATACATCTCGGTTGTCGGACGTTTCGGCCGTGTATTTGTACAATATATCTCGGTTGTCGGACGTGTCGGCCGTGTATTTGTACAATACATCTCGGTTGTCGGACGTGTCGGCCGTGTATTTGTACAATACATCTCGGTTGTCGGACGTGTCGGCCGTGTATTCGTACAATATATCTCGGTTGTCGGACGTTTCGGCCTAGGCCCATTTTGCCTGGGACATTTTGGCCGGCAATTTTAAACAAATAAGATGGTTTTGTCAGACAGGTTTAAAGCCATTTATAATAACTTTATCAACTATCACATTCAAACACACTGCATATAGATCTTTCAAAGATCCTCAACTTATATGTAATTTATGAAAAAACACTCTATTTGTTCTGAACTGTTACTTGGGTAATAACAATGTAGTTTGTAATAACAATGTGTGATAATACATTTATAATATTTATATTATTTATATAATGTTCTTATACTTTTTGTATTAATAAAGTTATGGTTGGAAAAATAGTGAGTTGGCCAAAAGATCCTATTTGTGCAAAATGGTTGATGTACAAGCCAACAGTTCGGGCGCCAGGCGGAAACGTCCGTACACCACAATTCTCAAATTCGATCAACATGAGTACGTGATGTAATACATTCCAATAGATGCATACACCAGTTATCTCATACTGACGCGTGTTGACACCTCTGTAGCAGACGACTTGTTGCAAAATACAGAGCTGCTCGTAAATAAGGCACACAGTTGCGTATATCCCCGGGACCCGGGTTATATCCCCGGGTCAGTGGTCATGTGACGTGACTTCATCAATACTATGGAAACAAGACAGTCATTCTACAATCGGGCCTGTTTTCGGAGAGAACGATAATCATCATATGAAATACGGCTGTAACTACATGTTTTACAAAGATTTAATTACATCATTATTGCAAGACGCCATCGATAAGCCATCCGAGGTAAACTACCACCTCGGTCGACCCTTATCCTGCTGTACTAAATCTGCAGCAGACGACTTCTCAAATCATCTCGGCAAAAATATGGCAAATCTCTCCACACGAAGGTACAGTTTCAACAAGAGTAGAAATCATTGCAGGAAAATGAGATATTGACTTGATGGGATTTTCACCATTTCCTGTAAGGTTGTCTGCTGCAAACACGTCAAAATGCACCAGCATGTTACGAAGTGACCCGACATTTGCGCACTCGATGACGTACGACCTAAAACTGACATTGTCATCAATGTCGACCAAGATTAGCCTGCACATTCATGATCATACACTGTTAGCTTCTCATTGGATAAAGCTTTAACATACACTGTGCTTCTCATTGAATAAAGCTTTAACAAACACTGTTAGCTTCTCATTAGATAAAGCTTTAACATACACTGTTAGCTTCTCATTGAATAAAGCTTTAACATACACTGTTAGCTTCTCATTGAATAAAGCTTTAATATACACTGTTAGCTTCTATTTGGGTAAATCTTTAACATACACTGTTAGCTTCTCATTGGATAAAGCTTAAACATACACTGTTAGCTTCTCATTGAATAAAGCTTTAACAAACACTATTAGCTTCTCATTGGATAAAGCTTTAACAAACACTATTAGCTTCTCATTGAATAAAGCTTTAACATACACTATTAGCTTCTCATTGGGTAAATCTTTAACAAACACTGTTAGCTTCTCATTGGATAAAGCTTTAACAAACACTGTTAGCTTCTCATTGGATAAATCCTTCACATACGCTTCTCTATACATAACTAAACAAGAAGGTAATCAACCTGAATGAGGCGAGATAAGGGTAAACAGACAGCGTGATGTGATTGATGTGAGCAGCTGTGTGATATTCATATCCCAGTCTATGAGGCTGTCGACCTGACGTGTAGTGCAGCTGTTGTTGTTGTTGTTGTTGTTGTTTCTCTCTACAGTTCACATGTATACATGCACAGTATATAAACACCTCACACACCCACAGTGGCACTACACACGTAGTGTACTCGGTTTATGTTTAATACACATATACCAATGTCAACACGTGACGTGATTTGTGTAAAGCATTGACTGGTAAACCAGATCTACACGAACTATGAACTGTGATACGGTATACGTATATCAATTCATGACTTACATAGTGATCTTGAACGAACACTTAGACCAGTATTTTGGCTGAGACAATCTGTAAATCTGATAGAAATGTGATTCAGTGCAGCTATTAGATAACGTCTCTTATTATCAATGTTATGTGTATGTATTATCTGTGTAGATTGAACTGTCCATGTCACGTGACCGATATATATCGTAACCATTTCCCACATACAACTCATCCGTAGCAGACGACTTTGAACACATTTAGGCGAACATATGAACAATCTCTACCAATGGAAGAACAGAGTTGAATACATTGTGGTAAAAGGAGAAATTGCTCATTATGAAACATTTCCGATTTTATCGCAATGTTTTCAAAAGTCTTCTATTAATCAACGCCGTCTATTCGTACAACACATCTCGGTTATCGGACGTTTCGGCCGTGTATTTGTACAATACATCTCGGTTATCGGACGTTTCGGCCGTGTATTTGTACAACACAACTCGGTTATCGGACGTTTCGGCCGTGTATTTGTACAACATATCTCGGTTATCGGACGTTTCGGCCGTGTATTTGTACAACACATCTCGGTTATCGGACGTTTCGGCCGTGTATTTGTACTACATATCTCGGTTATCGGACGTTTCGGCCGTGTATTTGTACAACACAACTCGGTTATCGGACGTTTCGGCCGTGTATTTGTACAACATATCTCGGTTATCGGACGTTTCGGCCGTGTATTTGTACAACACAACTCGGTTATCGGACGTTTCGGCCGTGTATTTGTACAACATATCTCGGTTATCGGACGTTTCGGCCGTGTATTTGTACAACACAACTCGGTTATCGGACGTTTCGGCCGTGTATTTGTACAATACATCTCGGTTATCGGACGTTTCGGCCGTGTATTTGTACAACATATCTCGGTTATCGGACGTTTCGGCCGTGTATTTGTACAACACATCTCGGTTATCGGACGTTTCGGCCGTGTATTTGTACAATACATCTCGGTTATCGGACGTTTCGGCCGTGTATTTGTACAACACAACTCGGTTATCGGACGTTTCGGCCGTGTATTTGTACAACATATCTCGGTTATCGGACGTTTCGGCCGTGTATTTGTACAACACATCTCGGTTATCGGACGTTTCGGCCGTGTATTTGTACAATACATCTCGGTTGTCGGACGTTTCGGCCGTGTATTTGTACAATACATCTCGGTTATCGGACGTTTCGGCCGTGTATTTGTACAATACATCTCGGTTATCGGACGTTTCGGCCGTGTATTTGTACAATACATCTCGGTTGTCGGACGTTTCGGCCGTGTATTCGTACAATACATCTTGGTTGTCGGACGTTTCGGCCGTGTATTCGTACAATACATCTCGGTTGTCGGACGTTTCGGCCGTGTATTTGTACAACACATCTCGGTTATCGGACGTTTCGGCCGTGTATTTGTACAACACATCTCGGTTGTCGGACGTTTCGGCCGTGTATTTGTACAATACATCTCGGTTGTCGGACGTGTCGGTCGTGTATTTGTACAATACATCTCGGTTGTCGGACGTTTCGGCCGTGTATTTGTACAATATATCTCGGTTGTCGGACGTGTCGGCCGTGTATTTGTACAATACATCTCGGTTGTCGGACGTGTCGGCCGTGTATTTGTACAATACATCTCGGTTGTCGGACGTTTCGGCCGTGTATTTGTACAATATATCTCGGTTGTCGGACGTGTCGGCCGTGTATTTGTACAATACATCTCGGTTGTCGGACGTGGCGGCCGTGTATTTGTACAATACATCTCGGTTGTCGGACGTGTCGGCCGTGTATTCGTACAATATATCTCGGTTGTCGGACGTGTCGGCCGTGTATTTGTACAATACATCTCGGTTGTCGGACGTTTCGGCCGTGTATTTGTACAATATATCTCGGTTGTCGGACGTGTCGGCCGTGTATTTGTACAATACATCTCGGTTGTCGGACGTGGCGGCCGTGTATTTGTACAATACATCTCGGTTGTCGGACGTGTCGGCCGTGTATTCGTACAATATATCTCGGTTGTCGGACGTTTCGGCCTAGGCCCATTTTGCCTGGGACATTTTGGCCGGCAATTTTAAACAAATAAGATGGTTTTGTCAGACAGGTTTAAAGCCATTTATAATAACTTTATCAACTATCACATTCAAACACACTGCATATAGATCTTTCAAAGATCCTCAACTTATATGTAATTTATGAAAAAACACTCTATTTGCTCTGAACTGTTACTTGGGTAATAACAATGTAGTTTGTAATAACAATGTGTGATAATACATTTATAATATTTATATTATTTATATAATGTTCTTATACTTCTTGTATTAATAAAGTTATGGTTGGAAAAATAGTGAGTTGGCCAAAAGATCCTATTTGTGCAAAATGGTTGATGTACAAGCCAACAGTTCGGGCGCCAGGCGGAAACGTCCGTACACCACAATTCTCAAATTCGATCAACATGAGTACGTGATGTAATACATTCCAATAGATGCATACACCAGTTATCTCATACTGACGCGTGACGACACCTCTGTAGCAGACGACTTGTTGCAAAATAAAGAGCTGCTCGTAAATAAGGCACACAGTTGCGTATATCCCCGGGACCCGGGTTATATCCCCGGATCAGTGGTCATGTGACGTGACTTCATCAATACTATGGAAACAAGACAGTCATTCTACAATCGGGCCTGTTTTCGGAGAGAACGATAATCATCATATGAAATACGGCTGTAACTACATGTTTTACAAAGATTTAATTACATCATTATTGCAAGACGCCATCGATAAGCCATCCGAGGTAAACTACCACCTCGGTCGACCCTTATCCTGCTGTACTAAATCTGCAGCAGACGACTTCTCAAATCATCTCGGCAAAAATATGGCAAATCTCTCCACACGAAGGTACAGTTTCAACAAGAGTAGAAATCATTGCAGGAAAATGAGATATTGACTTGATGGGATTTTCACCATTTCCTGTAAGGTTGTCTGCTGCAAACACGTCAAAATGCACCAGCATGTTACGAAGTGACCCGACATTTGCGCACTCGATGACGTACGACCTAAAACTGACATTGTCATCAATGTCGACCAAGATTAGCCTGCACATTCATGATCATACACTGTTAGCTTCTCATTGGATAAAGCTTTAACATACACTGTGCTTCTCATTGAATAAAGCTTTAACAAACACTGTTAGCTTCTCATTAGATAAAGCTTTAACATACACTGTTAGCTTCTCATTGAATAAAGCTTTAACATACACTGTTAGCTTCTCATTGAATAAAGCTTTAATATACACTGTTAGCTTCTATTTGGGTAAAGCTTTAACATACACTGTTAGCTTCTCATTGGATAAAGCTTAAACATACACTGTTAGCTTCTCATTGAATAAAGCTTTAACAAACACTATTAGCTTCTCATTGGATAAAGCTTTAACAAACACTATTAGCTTCTCATTGGATAAAGCTTTAACAAACACTGTTAACTTCTCATTGAATAAAGCTTTAACATACACTATTAGCTTCTCATTGGGTAAATCTTTAACAAACACTGTTAGCTTCTCATTGGATAAAGCTTTAACAAACACTGTTAGCTTCTCATTGGATAAATCCTTCACATACGCTTCTCTATACATAACTAAACAAGAAGGTAATCAACCTGAATGAGGCGAGATAAGGGTAAACAGACAGCGTGATGTGATTGATGTGAGCAGCTGTGTGATATTCATATCCCAGTCTATGAGGCTGTCGACCTGACGTGTAGTGCAGCTGTTGTTGTTGTTGTTGTTGTTTCTCTCTACAGTTCACATGTATACATGCACAGTATATAAACACCTCACACACCCACAGTGGCACTACACACGTAGTGTACTCGGTTTATGTTTAATACACATATACCAATGTCAACACGTGACGTGATTTGTGTAAAGCATTGACTGGTAAACCAGATCTACACGAACTATGAACTGTGATACGGTATACGTATATCAATTCATGACTTACATAGTGATCTTGAACGAACATTTAGACCAGTATTTTGGCTGAGACAATCTGTAAATCTGATAGAAATGTGATTCAGTGCAGCTATTAGATAACGTCTCTTATTATCACTACGATAACATCGTTCATGCATTCATATCACTGTAAATGATTTGACATGGACAGATAATTAGAAATTTCAGAGCATAATTATCTGAATGCTTTGCTTCTTGGCAGAAACATGTTGGCTGTTCGAACTACTTTCTTTGACACATTATATAATTAAATTACACGGTAGAAACATGTGGTCTATTCGAACTACTTTCCTAGATTCAATATATCATTATATTACACGGCAGAAACATGTGGACTTTTCGAACTACTTTCCTAGATTCATTATATCATTATATTACACGGCAGAAACATGTGGACTTTTCGAACTACTTTTCTAGATTCATTATATCATTATATCACACGGCAGAAACCTGTGGATTGTTTGAACTACTTTCCTAGATTAATTATATCATTATATTACGACAGAAACATGTGGTCTATTCGAGCTAATTTCCTAGATTCATTGTATCATTATATTACATGACAGAAAGATATGGTCTATTCGAACTATTTTCCTTGATTCATTATTATCATTATATTACACGGCAGAAACATGTGGATTGTTTGAAGTACTTTCCTAGATTCATTATATTATTATATTACATAAGGAGGGAAAACCATTTTAAAGTATTTGGTATGATCCGGCCAGGAATCGAACCTGCGATTTCGAGCAACCGAGGCAGACGGTCTACAAGTACACCATCGAGATTTGTCCTAGTCGGGTATAGTCGAAGTCGAACTGGATTGATACATTACTTTGAGTTATCGTTATGAATTCATTTAAATTGATTCAAGTTCGTTATTCATATATACTAAAGGTTTATTACGAAATACATGCCCCAGAAACAGTTCTGAGTGCTGGTTTGAGTTATCAAAACTGCTGCTACACTATTTTCCAAATACAGATACGTTTTCGAGTAATATCCAATTTATATTCGAATGATCTCATGATTTAGTTATCGCGAGATCATTGTATAGCCCATTTAAGAATCTATGTTGCCCTGATAGTCTCATATATGACGTTTACAGCATTAAATTATGATCATTGTTCCAACTTCAAAGTGCCATAAAATAGCAACTGTTATACATACCACACCGGTAATGACATCATCAATCATGCATATTTGTTAAATAGTATTAAACCAAAAAGGTTTTATACGGGATTTCTGTCTCTCATGATATCCGCTTACCAATATCTAACAAGTGCTGACCAACTCGGTGTCATACTCGCATACATATCTCTCTCGATTGGTTTTCCGTATCAAGCGTTTAATGATGAATAAAATATTGTATAAATATATCTATATAAGCGAAAAATAAAATTGTTAACTCACCAACTCTGAACGTATCCAAGACAACGCTTTATCAATTCTTTGTCGCCTGTTATCGTCCATCTTATGTTTCCCAGACGACATAGACTGTCCTTCATTATTTACGATATCCGGTAGACTAGCAGTTCTATAACTGTCTGCTAGTACATCTCGACGACGTGATGATAATTCATGAACTTCCGGCGGAAGTGACCGAAATGAATGTGTCGTACTTCCGGCATCGCTCATGTCCGTTTCACTGTCTGGCTGATTGACGTAATATTCATTTAAATATCCAGTATCCGAGTGATCGTCCCGCAATCCATACCGACTACTGTAATCATTCAAACTGCTACACGACCTCACACAATCACTGCGTCGGTTTCCACTTAAAATCGATGAACTGTTGTTTTTGTCTCGGAGTATCGATTTCCTCGCGCTTTGAAAATTGTCACCTGCTGTAGCTGAATCATTAAAACGGGACAACGATCCGGCGTATTCATTAGATACGGTGTTGCTATTTTGTCGGGCGGAAGAATTAATATCGGTAAATTTATTACGCGTGAAGGAGTCGGTACTTAATGCCCGACTGTTGTCAGCGGTCCTGGATCTATGTCTGTCATAGCCACCGTAATCGCTCGCACTCTCTGATATTATTCTACCATAATTTTTATTATAAGAATCTGCATCATAATCCCGCCTGTTTGGTTGGAAACCCGAATCCGACACAGCATATTCCGAATATGTTTTTGGTGTACAGAGAGAATCCAAATGACCGTCTCTAGAACTTGACAAACGACTTAGGTCTTCCCGCACAGTATAGGGATTGTGTACAGGTCGACTTCTAACATCCGGGTTCCGATCCAGGGATCTTCTCCTTCTTCCCGACGTTAATCCGAAGTTAAAATCGTCTTCGTCTTCGAAAAATGAATCGACTATGTCCATGATTTCTCGACCAAATGAATCAAAACCGGACGACCGGAGGCTACCAACTTTCTCAAGTGGTATAGACGTGTCAACATCTCGATTTGCACGGGATTGTCGACTGACGTATGTGTCATCTTTCCCGCGTATCTTTGAACGAACTTCCTTACGAGCGTCTGCAAGTTCTCGCTCCGACAGCACTATATCACCGATAATTGTGGCGCGCCGGTTAGGCTGACGTTCAAATACTGGGTCCGTAAATGAACGTGAATAGCTAGATTGACGAACGTGTCGGATTGGATGGTTGATTACACGGTCTGTCAGCTGATTCCCGGTATCAGTTCTAGTATCAGTGTGACGACGACTCTCACGGTCTAGGTTTTGGTATACATGTACATTGTTTGTATTTCGTTTTGAAGGTGTATAATCATCCCGATCTCCACTCAGTGTAGAATCTGATGAATAACTATCTTGACGAGCAACACCTTTGAAGCGACTAGCATCCTGTGCCGAATCTACATATTCTTTAACGTTAGTATTGCTATCAAAGGAAGATGTCTTTGTGTTTGCCAATGATGCTTTTTGTCGTTGTCGTTCGTTGAACGCACCGGCAGACGAGGCTATGGACGAAGCTGAACTATCTTGCCTTGAAAACAAAGACGAATTGCTGTTTGTCCGGGATAAATTAGTCATGGTTTCTTCGTATGTTGGAGGTTTGATGTTTTCCCGACTTAATCCTGACACGTTACTCATGGTTGATGCGTTGCTTGCATCAGACAAACGCCGTTCCCTAGGATATACGGACGGATAATCAACATTACGTTGCCCTGACGTAGAATATGACGTATTTGATGTCACAGACTTGACCTTGTTCTCAGAAGAGTTTTCTGTTGACAGGGTTTTGTGAAGTTTACTTCCATCTTTTGTCTCTGTAGATTCACATTTGCCTGCAAAATTGCTTGACATAGCGTTAGAATCTTCCTTGTTCGACTTTTCTATTCTTCCAGAAGAGTTGTCAGTTATTTCGTTGAAACTTTTAGACGACTTTGAAACTTTACTCGAGTCTTGTTTCTGCGTTGACTCCTCCGTGCTTGACTCATCGGAATACGGAACTTGTTTGATGGTCTTTTTCTCCGACGATGATTTTTCTGAAAATGAGGATGACGTATTATCTTCTTTACGAGAAGACACGGTCCCGTCAGGTGACGTTGTGTTTTCTTCATTCTGCATCGAGTTAGATTTCGCTTCAAGTTGTTGGGACGCAGAAATCGAATCTAAAACTCTACCATCCTCTGAAACGTTCGTTTCTTCAACGTTTGATTTTGATAACGAAGCTTTGTCGGATACTTTCTTGTGTTCTGTTCTGGAAGAACCATCTGTTGATTGCTCTATGTTATTCATATCTTGGTTTCGTGTTAATTGTTGAGCCGTGGACATACTTGCAGATATATTTCTTCCGTCGTTCGATGCCAAGATCTTGGTATTTTCTTGATTTAGCTCCTGGTCCATAGAAGATACGTGTCTTGACGATGCGGTAGTCACGCCACCTGGTGAGGTGGATATGCTATCATTACGAGATGACTTCGCTCGTCGATTTTCAGACTCAAAATCTTCCATTTTTGCAATCTCGTAATCCGTCATTTTTGTTGTTATTCTAGACATTGCCGAATTCCCTTCTTCGTCAGCAAGTTTTGACGCAGACGACACTACAGTTCCGTCTGCAGTGATTTCGTTGCTCCTCGATGTCATTTCTGCGGCCGCCAGGTCAGACGCTGAAGACATTACAACAGTAGCGTCGCCCTGGTCTGTGGAAATGCTATGTTCGTTGTAATCAGAATTCGAGATGGCTGTGTCTTTAAACTCTGTGGAAGAGTCTCCTACAACAGGAACTGTATAATTATAACCTGATGGGTTATTGTTGTCTCCATCCAGACTACCGTGAGCATGACTAGTAGGCGTTAGGCGCATCCCATCACCTGTCGTCTCTGTGAATCCACTATCCCGGGATATTTCACGTCTTAAAAGCCCGTTGTTGTTTCTTCCGGACATTTTGTTCTCTATATGTTTATTCATGTTTTTCAGATTTTCTGCTCGTGCCTCGTGTATCTGTTTTGCATTTTCTATTGACGTGTTGTATCCACCATCCGTGGTGGACGAGCTGGTACTACCGCGGCGATCATCCAGTTGACTCAGTTTTCTATTCATAGAACTAGCGGAGGATGCTATAGATGATTCGCTATCTTGTCGTGATAACTGCGGCCTTATACTACCGGCTATTGCATGGGGCACTGGTGAAGAGTTGTAACCCATCTGTCTTGATGCTTGGCTCTCAATATTCTCTCTAACTGTACTAGCGCTACAACTACTACTACTTTCACTAACATCTCCTATCTGAGAGTTTTCTCTTGCCGACTCAGGCCTGCCATTTCCACCATTATTTGTATTCGATGGTCCTTTCACGGGGTCAATAAATACGTCATTGTACATTCCACCATTGGTGTCATTGATTCCATCGTCTTGCTGTGTCCTACCATTAGTGTCATCGTTTGTATCCGAGGACGAACTATTTCTATCACCTCGCTTCGTACTGCTCTCGCGAACATTTCGCTGTTTTCTTGTGTTTGATTGAACTTCACACATCCTGTGACCCCTAAGGGATCCCCTACGTCGAGGAGGTCGGTCGGAGCGGCTGGCCGTTGTCAACGTATCAATGACGTCATTTGGGAGAGAAAATCCCTCATCCTTCAGGATTTTTAGGGCTTCCTCCATCATCGACTCGTCCTGTTCGCCTTCGTTTTGTTGCGCCATTACCTGAAAATGGTTTGAAGATAATAAAGTCTTACTGGTGATTCACAAAACACATTGTGACTAGCAAAATTCTTCTTCCTATTTGTGGTGAAGGACCAAGTTTTCTTAGAATAAAAGTGTCTGTAGTACAGGTGCGAGAAAGCGAGCACTACACACATGAAGGTGATATTAACGTCATATCGTTTTAATCAATGCATTGATAAAAGCTGTTACAAATTGAGGTTACAAAGACGGAACGAGACAGAACATGTAGTCCTATTGAAGTTTGGAAAATAAATTACAATAACGATCAGTATTCATATTGATATGTAGTCGTGTTTTAAGTCTTATCGGTATTCATATGGATATGTAGTCGTGTTTTATGTCTTATCAGTATTCATATTGATATGTAGTCATGTTTTAAGTCTTATCAGTATTCATATTGATATGTAGACGTGTTTTAAGTCTTATCAGTATTCATATTGATATGTAGTCGTGTTTTATGTCAGATCGGTATTCATATTGATATGTAGTCGTGTTTTAAGTCTTATCGGTATTCATATGGATATGTAGTCGTGTTTTATGTCTTATCAGTATTCATATTGATATGTAGTCATGTTTTAAGTCTTATCAGTATTCATATTGATATGTAAACGTGTTTTAAGTCTTATCAGTATTCATATTGATATGTAGTCGTGTTTTATGTCAGATCGGTATTCATATTGATATGTAGTCGTGTTTTAAGTCTTATCGGTATTCATATGGATATGTAGTCGTGTTTTATGTCTTATCAGTATTCATATTGATATGTAGTCATGTTTTAAGTCTTATCAGTATTCATATTGATATGTAGACGTGTTTTAAGTCTTATCAGTATTCATATTGATATGTAGTCGTGTTTTAGGTCTTATCAGTATTCATATTGATATGTAGTCGTGTTTTAAGTCTTATCAGTATTCATATGTAGTCGTGTTTTATGTCTTATCAGTATTCATATTGATATGTAGTCGTGTTTTATGTATTATCAGTATTCATATTGATATGTAGTCGTGTGTTATGTCTTATCAGTATTCATATTGATATGTAGTCGTGTTTTATGTCTTATCAGTATTCATATTGATATGTAGTCGTGTTTTAAGTCTTATCAGTATTCATATTGATATGTAGTCGTGTTTTATGTCTTATTAGTATTCATATTGATATGTAGTCGTGTTTTATGTCTTATCAGTATTCATATTGATATGTAGATGTGTTTTAAGTCTTATCAGTATTCATATTTATTGGTAGTCGTGTTTTATGTCTCATCATTATTCATATTGATAAGTAGACGTGTTTTAAGTCTTTTAAGTATTCATATTGATATGTAGTCGTGTTTTATGTCTTATCAGTATTCATATTGATATGTAGTCGTGTTTTATGTCTTATCAGTATTCATATTGATATGTAGATGTGTTTTAAGTCTTATCAGTATTCATATGTATATGTAGTCGTGTTGTATGTCTTACCATTATTCATATTGATAAGTAGACGTGTTTTAAGTCTTTTAAGTATTCATATTGATATGTAGTCGTGTTTTATGTCTTATCAGTATTCATATTGATATGTAGTCGTGTTTTATGTCTTATCAGTATTCATATTGATATGTAGACGTGTTTTAAGTCTTATCAGTATTCATATGTATATGTAGTCGTGTTTTATGTATTATCAGTATTCATATTGATATGTAGACGTGTTTTAAGTCTTTTAAGTATTCATATTGATATGTAGTCGTGTTTTATGTCTTATCAGTATTCATATTGATATGTAGTCGTGTTTTAAGTCTTATCTGTATTCATATTGATATGTAGTCGTATTTTATGTCTTATCAGTATTCATATTGATATGTAGACGTGTTTTATGTCTTATAAGTATTCATATTGATATGTAGTCGTGTTTTATGTCTTGTTAGTATTCGTTTGATATGTAGCCGTGTTTTAAGTTTTATAAGTATTCATATTGATATGTAGTCGTGTTTTAAGTCTTATCTGTATTCATATTGATATGTAGTCGTATTTTATGTCTTATCAGTATTCATATTGATATGTAGACGTGTTTTATGTCTTATAAGTATTCATCTTGATATGTAGTCGTGTTTTATGTCTTGTTGGTATTCATTTGATATGTAGCCGTGTTTTAAGTTTTATAAGTATTCATATTGATATGTAGTCGTGTTTTAAGTTTTATAAGTATTCATATTGATATGTAGTCGTGTTTTAAGTCTTATCAGTATTCATTATGTAGTCGTGTTTTAAGTCTGATCAGTATTCATATTGATATGTAGTCGTGTTTTATGTCTTATCAGTATTCATATTGATATATAGTCGTGTTTTAAGTCTTATCAGTATTCATTATGTAGTCGTGTTTTAAGTCTGATCAGTATTCATTTTGATATGCAGTCGTGTTTTATGTCTTATCAGTATTCATATATATGTAGACGTGTTTTAAATCTTATCGGTATTCATATTGATATGTAGTCGTGTTTGAAGTCTTATAAGTATTCATATTTATATGTATTCGTATTTTAGCTCTTATAAGTATTCATATTGATATGTGGTCGTGTTTTATACCTTATCGGTAATTATATTGATATGTGGTCGTGTTTTATACCTTATCGGTAATTATATGTATATGTAGTCGTGTTTTATCCGTTATTAAACTCTCGTTTAGAGACGAGTACGACTGAATATGGAAAGGGAAAAATTCTGAGCAGTCTTTTTCCATAGCTGTTTACTGAAAGACGCTTTCTTGAAATGATTCGGGCAAATGGGGAAAGAATTCGTCCTTTCCTCACAATATTTTAACTCTATCAAAAGTACCTTTGTAATTAATTTTGTAATTGTTCCTCGCATGTTTTAATGCACGAAGACTATTAGGTAAACGGTTTAACCAGCAACAAAGAGAATGTGTTTTTAACTAGATTAGAGTTTGAAAAATCGTTTGAAATTCATAGTAATTAGTTTGGCGAAATCTCAAAGACGTACTAAATCGCTTCCCTAACTTCAAGGTTTCCGTTAATGAATACTGGGTCCTGATAGAGACGACTGCAGTAATACTGGGTCCTGATAGAGACGACTGCAGTAATACTGGGTCCTGATAGAGACGACTGCAGTAATACTGGGTCCTGATAGAGACGACTGCAGTAATACTGGGTCCTGATAGAGACGGCTGCAGTAATACTGGGTCCTGATAGAGACGGCTGCAGTAATACTGGGTCCTGATAGAGACGACTGCAGTAATACTGGGTCCTGATAGAGACGACTGCAGTAATACTGGGTCCTGATAGAGACGACTGCAGTAATACTGGGTCCTGATAGAGACGGCTGCAGTAATACTGGGGCCTGATAGAGACGACTGCAGTAATACTGGGGCCTGATAGAGACGACTGCAGTAATACTGGGTCCTGATAGAGACGACTGCAGTAATACTGGGTCCTGATAGAGACGACTGCAGTCATACTGGGTCCTGATATAGACGACTGTAGTAATACTGGGTCCTGATAGAGACGGCTGCAGTAATACTGGGGCCTGATAGAGACGACTGCAGTAATACTGGGTCCTGATAGAGACGACTGCAGTAATACTGGGTCCTGATAGAGACGACTGCAGTAATACTGGGGCCTGATAGAGACGGCTGCAGTAATACTGGGTCCTGATAGAGACGGCTGTAGTAATACTGGGTCCTGATAGAGACGACTGCAGTAATACTGGGTCCTGATAGAGACGACTGCAGTAATACTGGGTCCTGATAGAGACGACTGCAGTAATACTGGGTCCTGATAGAGACGACTGCAGTAATACTGGGTCCTGATAGAGACGACTGCAGTAATACTGGGTCCTGATAGAGACGACTGCAGTAATACTGGGTCCTGATAGAGACGACTGCAGTAATACTGGGTCCTGATAGAGACGACTGCAGTAATACTGGGTCCTGATAGAGACGGCTGCAGTAATACTGGGTCCTGATAGAGACGACTGCAGTAATACTGGGTCCTGATAGAGACGACTGCAGTAATACTGGGTCCTGATAGAGACGGTTGCAGTAATACTGGGTCCTGATAGAGACGGCTGCAGTAATACTGGGTCCTGATAGAGACGACTGCAGTCATACTGGGGCCTGATAGAGACGACTGTAGTAATACTGGGTCCTGATAGAGACGGCTGCAGTAATACTGGGGCCTGATAGAGACGACTGCAGTAATACTGGGTCCTGATAGAGACGACTGCAGTAATACTGGGTCCTGATAGAGACGACTGCAGTAATACTGGGGCCTGATAGAGACGGCTGTAGTAATACTGGGTCCTGATAGAGACGGCTGTAGTAATACTGGGTCCTGATAATGACGACTGTAGTAATACTGGGTCCTGATAGAGACGGCTGCAGTAATACTGGGTCCTGATAGAGACGGCTGTAGTAATACTAGGTCCTGATAGAGACGACTGCAGTAATACTGGGTCCTGATAGAGACGACTGCAGTAATACTGGGTCCTGATAGAGACGACTGCAGTAATACTGGGTCCTGATAGAGACGGCTGCAGTAATACTGGGTCCTGATAGAGACGACTGCAGTAATACTGGGTCCTGATAGAGACGGCTGTAGTAATACTGGGTCCTGATAGCGCGGCGTCAGTATGGGATAGGTTTTAATTTTGTACCATGGGGTGACGTAATCGAAAAGGGAGCAACTAACATTATTATTAATAAGAAAAACTCTGTTGTATGTTTGAAAAAAACAACATGTATGAATCAATAAATTGTATTAACTGATTTAAGAATCAACAAGATACAAAATAAATATGTCTTCTACCGTTATTACAAAACGTTCGACACATTTTATTTGTATTTAATAACTTTTCCCCAACTGCCTAGGCTACGCTGTTTTTGATTGTTTGGTTTACGGCCCTGACCCAATTCATCAAAGCTCTGAAAAAAAGTTCACTTTTCCCAAACTTTCTAGGCTACAGTACGCGTTTTTAATGGTTTGGTTTACGGGCCCAAAATTCGCCGGATGTGTTTGCCTATTTATAAAATTCTGTTGTATTTCTAAAATTAAAACGTTACCATATGTAAACTTTTTGTTTTAATTTCATAAATGCTAAATTTTGTTCATAAATATCTTTAAACTTTGTAAAATTACTTCGTATTTTTTGTTTATATACTCCCGTTTTTAGCTCCACTGGCTGAAGGCTGTGCGTGAATGCGTGCGTGTGTGCGTGCGTACGTGCGTGCGTGCGTGCGAGCGTCCGTCCGTCTGTAAACATTTTGCTTCAAACGATTTCTCCTACCTAACCACTTGACCAATTAGGATGCAACTTCATAGGAAGAAAAATGTCCTCTCCTAAGTTCCTCAAACTGTTTTGGATCCATGCAAAATTCTGGTTTCCATGGAAACCGAAAGAAGAAAATAGTGAAGACTTAAAAAATCTTCTTCTCCTCCGTAGGTATCAGGCCGATTTTCAAGTAATTGTGTAGAAATGTTGCTTGGGTGACCTTCTTTCAGATTCCTTCGAGCCAAGTTGATTGGTCGCAAACTTTGGCCGCCAGAGGGCGGGGCTATTTTTGCCTTATAATATGGCTATAGTGAAAACTTAAAATATCTTTTATAGATATATGACCCTCTATCATATTCCTTCAAGCCATGTTGATTGGTCAAAAAACATGGCAACTAGGGGGCGGGCCTGTTTGGAGATTTAATGGCAGTGGAGCGATACTGGCCCTCTTGGACCTCTTGTTGTTATCATTCTGCTGATAAACTGGAAGGAGAATAGACTCCCCCTCTCCTTCCAAAGCTTGTGACACACTTAACTTATAACTAGAGGCTTTAAATGTTAATATTTAAGCACCTATGTGATTTTTTTTTATCTGATTGATCTAGTTAGAGCAGATTTGAAACCGTTTATTGGTAAAAAATTAAGAAACTTCATTTTGTATGGTAACCTTTTATTATAGGCTATGGTAGCCAGGTGAGCAATATAGGCACATCTTGGCCTTCTTGGTTATGATAAAGGGACATTTGGCCTTCTTGTTCGAAATATTTACATCCTGTCTGTTTTCACACGTTATTTAAATGTACTGAACTACATCTGCTTCCTTTAAGTCATGCTTTAAAATCATGCGCGGCGTCTTTGATGCTCTGCATCAAAATTCGTCTTGTAAACATGTGAGAAAGGTGGAAAATGTTCAAGACAATGTTTTTCTAAACAATACTCTAAATTAGTGAGATAATGCAAATTAAATCCTCGAACGTGTTTCATCAAGCAGACGACAGTTTAAATATAATGTCAGCTAATATAATGTCAGCTAATTGGTGAGTTCCAGATATAGCATCATGTTTACCCTTCCAACATGCAACATTTTAGCGTGTCTGCAGCAGACGATTTTGACAAATTGTTTCCCTTGGCCACAATGTTTCAACTCTATGTTATCATTTCAATGATCAGTATTGGTAGCTCAGTCAGAAGCGTGGCGAGCTGTCAATCCAGCGGTGGTGAGATCGAACCCAAGCTGGGTCAACATTCTATCCGACGTTTCACAAAAGTCAATGAGACAATCGTCATTCGTCTTTCACTAATGGACTAACAGTATATGTGGAAAAGCAGCCAATTGCTTGAACAGACTGTTGTGTGGAGTACTAGGATGAGAAAGCCAGGAAACACATGGGTAAGTTAACACGTCGCCATGATATGACTGAACATGGTTGAACACGGCGTTAAACTTCAATCAATCTGTCTGGGTATTTTATAACACATCACCGGCTTATTTGTTGACGGGAACAGGTTTATTAAGGTTCAACACAAATTCAAACGTATTAGTGTTAGTGTTAGTGTTAGTGGTTAAATGAAGGAATTTACAATAAAGTTAGACCAACCAGTCTATGATGTCTGAATACACTCATTCTTACCAGACTATTCACTGCCAGTCTATAAGGTCTGAATACACTCAGTTTTAACAGACTATTTACTGCCAGTCTATGAGGTCTGAATACACTCAGCCTTGACAGACTATTTACTGCCAGTCTATAAGGTATGAATACACTCAGACTTAACAGACTATTTACTGCTAGTCTATAAGGTATGAATACACTCAGACTTAACAGACTATTTACTGCCAGTCTATAAGGTCTGAATACACTCAGTCTCAACAGACTATTTACTGCCAGTCTATAAGGTCTGAATACATTCAGTTTAAACAGACTATTTACTGCCAGTATATGATGTCTGAATACACTCAGTCTTACCAGACTATACACTGCCAGTCTATAAGGTCTGAATACACTCAGTCTTAACAGACTATTTACTGCCAGTCTATAAGGTCTGAATACACTCAGTCTTAACAGACCATTTACTGCCAGTCTATGAGGTATGAATACACTCAGTCTTACCAGACTATTTACTGCCAGTCTATGAGGTCTGAATACACTCAGCCTTGACAGACTATTTACTGCCAGTCTATAAGGTATGAATACACTCAGACTAAACAGACTATTTACTGTCAGTCTATAAGGTATGAATACACTCAGACTTAACAGACTATTTACTGCCAGTCTATAAGGTCTGAATACACTCAGACTTAACAGACTATTTACTGCCAGTCTATAAGGTCTGAATACACTCAGTCTCAACAGACTATTTACTGCCAGTCTATAAGGTCTGAATACATTCAGTTTAAACAGACTATTTACTGCCAGTATATGATGTCTGAATACACTCAGTCTTACCAGACTATACACTGCCAGTCTATAAGGTCTGAATACACTCAGTCTTAACAGACTATTTACTGCCAGTCTATAAGGTCTGAATACACTCAGTCTTAACAGACCATTTACTGCCAGTCTATGAGGTATGAATACACTCAGTATTACCAGACTATTTACTGCCAGTCTATAAGGTCTGAAAACACTCAGTCTTAACAGACCTTTTAGTTCAAGTCTATAATGTCTGAATGCACTCAGTCTCAACAGACTATTTACTCCCAGTATATAAGGTCTGAATACACTCTGTCTGAACAGACAATTCACTGCCAGTCTATAAGGTATGAATACACTCAATCTCAACAGACTATTTACTGCCAGTCTATAAGGTCTGATTACACTCAGTCTCAACAGACTATTTACTGCCAGTCTACATGGTCTGAATACACTCAGTTTTACCAGACTATTTACTGCCAGTCTATGAGGTCTGAATACACTCAGCCTTAACAGTGTATTTACTGCCAGTCTATGAGGTCTGAATACACTCAGCCTTAACAGTGTATTTACTGCCAATCTATGAGGTATGAATACACTCTGTCTCAACAGACTATTTACTGCCAGTCTATAAGGTCTGAATACACTCAGTTTTAACAGACTATTTACTGCCAGTATATAATGTCTGAATACACTCAGTCTCAACAGACTATTTACTGCTAGTATATAAGGTCTGAATACACTCAGTCTCAACAGACTATTTACTACCAGTATATAAGGTCTGAATACACTCAGTCTTAACATACTATTTACTGCCAGTCTATGAGGTCTGAATACACTCAGTCCTACCAGACTATACACTGTCAGTCTATAAGGTCTGAATACACTCAGCCTTAACAGACTATTTACTGCCAGTCTATGAGGTCTGAATACACTCAGTCTTAACAGACTATTTACTGCCAGTCTATAAGGTCTGAATACACTAAGTTTAACAGACTATTTACTGCCAGTCTATAAGGTCTGAATACACTCAGTCTTACCAGACCATTCACTGCCAGTCTATAAGGTCTGAATACACTCAGTCTTACCAGACTATTTACTGCCAGTCTAATATGAGGTATGAATACACTCAGTCTCAACAGACTATTTACTGCCAGTCTATAAGGTCTGAATTCACTCAGTCTTACCAGACTATGTACTGCCAGTCTATAAGTTCTGAATACACTCAGTCTTAACAGACTATTTACTGCCAGTCTATAAGGTCTGAATACACTCAGTCTCAACAGACTATTTACTGCCAGTCTATAAGGTCTGAATACACTCAGTCTTAACAGACCATTTACTGACAGTCTATACGGTCTGAATACACTCAGTTTTACCAGACTATTTACTGTCAGTCTAATATGAGGTATGAATACACTCAGTCTTAACAGACTATTTACTGCCAGTCTATAAGGTCTGAATACACTCAGTCTTACCAGACTATTTACTGCCAGTCTATAAGTTCTGAATACACTCAGTCTTAACAGACTATTTACTGCCAGTCTATGAGGTCTGAATACACTCAGTCCTACCAGACTATACACTGCCAGTCTATGAGGTCTGAATTCACTCAGTCTTACCAGACCA
>JASEVX010000008.1:68828235-68845735 GCA_031761405.1 Serripes groenlandicus | reverse complement strand
TGACTAACAAGTTACCCCCTATGCATGGTCGATAACTAGAAAGTTACCCCCTGTACGTGGTTGATGTGTAACAAGTTACCCCCTGTACGTGGTCGATGAGTAACAAGTTACCCCCTGTACGTGGTCGATGACTAACAAGTTACCCCCTGTACGTGGTCGATGACTAACAAGTTACCCCCTGTACGTTGTCGATGACTTACAAGTTACCCCCTGTACGTGGTTGATGTGTAACAAGGGACCCCCTGTACGTGGTCGATGACTAACAAGTTACCCCCTGTACGTGGTCGATGACTAACAAGTTACCCCCTGTACGTGGTCGATGTGTAACAAGTTACCCCCTATGCATGGTCGATGACTAACAAGTTACCCCCTGTACGTGGTCGATAACTAACAAGCTATCCCCTGTACGTGGTCGATGACTAACAAGTTACCCCCTATGCATGGTCGATAACTAGCAAGTTACCCCCTGTACGTTGTCGATAACTAAGAAGTTACCGCCTGTACGTGGTTAATGTGTAACAAGTTACCTCCTGTACGTGGTCGATAACTAAAAAGTTACCCCCTGTACGTGGTCGATGTGTAACAAGTTACCCCCTGTACCTGGTCGTTAACTAACAAGCTATCCCCTGTACGTGGTTGATGTGTAACAAGGGACCCCCTGTACGTGGTCGATGTGTGACAAGTTACCCCATGTACGTGGTCGATGACTAAAAAGTTACCCCCTGTACGTGGTTGATGTGTAACAAGTTATCCCTTATACGTGGTCGATTTGTAACAAGTTACCCCCTGTACGTGGTTGACGTGTAACAAGGGACCCCCTGTACGTGGTCGATGTGTGACAAGTTACCCCATGTACGTGGTCGATGATTAACAAGTTACCCCTTATACGTGGTCGATATGTAACAAGTTACCCCTTATACATGGTCGATATGTAAAAACAACCGTATACGTGGTCGATTGCTTACAATGTACCTCTTATACGTGGTCGATATGTAACAAGTTACCCCTTATACGTGGTCGATTGCTGACAAGGTACCTCTTACACATAGTCTATGTATACAAAGTTGATTGCTAAGAAAATTACCCCTTACACATGGTCGATATGTAACAAGTTACCCCTTATACGTGGTCAATTTCTTACAATTTACCCCTTATACGTGGTCGATTGCTTACAAGGTACCCCTTACAAATAGTCGATGTATAACAATTATCCCCTATGCATGGTCGATGGTAAACTAGAGTTCGAAAATACTGATATGTCAGCTATCAAAAGAACCCTTGTTATTTGATAATATGTCAGTAAGTAAAAGTATGACTAACTAACCACTGACCCAACGTTTAACCAATTAGCCAATATGTCAGTAAGTGAAAGCATGACTAACTGACGTTTGCCCCAACGTTTCATCAATTTACCAATATGTCAGTAAGTGAAAGCATGACTGACATCTGTCCCAATGTTTCAAAAATTTGCCAATATGTCAGTAAGTGAAAGCAGGACTAACTGACGTCTTCCCCAACTTTTCACCAATTAGCCCATATGTCAGTAAGTGAAAGCATGACTGACGTCTGTCCCAACGTTTCACCAATTAGCCAATATGTCAGTAAGTGAAAGCATGACTGACGTCTGTCCAAATTGTTCACCAATTTGCCAATATGTCAGTTAGTGAAAGCATGACTAACTGACGTCTTCCCCAACGTTTCACCAATTAGCCAATATGTCAGTAAGTGAAAGCATGACTGACGTCTGTCCCAACGTTTCACCAATTTGCCCATATGTCAGTAAGTGAAAGCATGACTAACTGACGTTTGTAAGTTGGTAGTACATAAATTGTTTCGGATAAAAGCATGACAACTTAAGAAACAAAAGAGTGGCTAAGGAATAAATAAATTGCTTCATTTTGTCTTAGGCTTCACCTCATCCTACCTAAAACAAAGAATGTGCACAGGACGCAGACAAAGAACTGAATCAGGTGACACAAAATGGTAGTTGCAAGCAATAAGACGATGCAAATAATTGCATGGAATTAGCAGTATATGACAATGCAATCTGAAATCTCTAGTCCAACTCATCAACTTGCTTTACACATCAACTAGGTTTTAAATGGTGATTGATATTGATTTTAACACTATTTATGTTATATCACGACGTTTCGCACGTAATTTACCGGTCTTCTTTACACTGACAACAGGCGACATGCTATCTCTGAAGCCCTAAGCGCCAAGGAGGGAAGTCATTTCTACCAATTGTGAATTCTTTGAAATCAAACCCTGGTCTCTCGCCACCAAGACAGTAACTCTAACCACTAAACAAGGGATACGGTGCTGGTCTCCCACTCCCAAGGCAGTAGCTCTAACCATTAAACAAGACATACGGTTATAGTCTCCCACTCCCAAGGCAGTAACTCTAACCACTAAACAAGGGGTACGGTTAAAGTCTCCCACTCCCAAGGCAGTAATTCTAACCACTAAACAAGATATACGGTTATAGTCTCCCACTCCCAAGGCAGTAACTCTAACCACTAAACAAGAGATACGGTTATAGTCTCCCACTCCCAAGGCAGTAACTCTAACCACTAAACAAGAGATACGGTTATAATCTCCCACTTCCAAGGCAGTAACTCTAACCACTAAACAAAGGATACAGTTATAGTCTCCCACTCCCAAGGCAGTAACTCTAACCACTAAACAAGGGATACGGTTATAGTCTCCCACTCCCAAGGCAGTAACTCTTACCACTAAACAAGACATACGGTTATAGTCTCCCACTCCCAAGGCAGTAACTCTAACCACTAAACAAGAGATACGGTTATAGTCTCCCACTCCCAAGGCAGTAACTCTAAACACTAAACAAGACATACGGTTATAGTCTCCCACTCCCAAGGCAGTAACTCTAACCACTAAACAAAGGATACAGTTATAGTCTCCCACTCCCAAGGCAGTAACTCTAACCACTAAACAAGACATACGGTTATAGTCTCCCACTCCCAAGGCAGTAACTCTAACCACTAAACAAGACATACGGTTATAGTCTCCCACTCCCACGGCAGTAACTCTAACCACTAAACAAGGGATACGGTGCTTGTCTCCCACTCCCAAGGCAGTAACTCTAACCACTAAACAAGGGATACGGTACTGGTCTCCCACTCCCAAGGCAGTAGCTCTAACCACTAAACAAGGGATACGGTACTGGTCTCCCACTCCCAAGGCAGTAGCTCTAACCACTAAACAAGGGATACGGTGCTGGTCTCTCACTCCCAAGGCAGTAACTCTAACCACTAAACAAGGGATACGGTGCTTGTCTCCCACTCCCAAGGCAGTAACTCTAACCACTAAACAAGGGATACGGTACTGGTCTCCCACTCCCAAGGCAGTAACTCTAACCACTAAACAAGACATACGGTTATAGTCTCCCACTCCCAAGGCAGTAACTCTAACCACTAAACAAGACATACGGTTATAGTCTCCCACTCCCAGGGCAGTAACTCTAACCACTAAACAAGACATACGGTTATAGTCTCGCACTCCCAAGGCAGTAGCTCTTACCACTAAACAAGGGATACGGTTATAATCTCCCACTCCCAAGGCAGTAGCTCTTACCACTAAACAAGGGATACGGTTATAGTCTCCCACTCCCAAAGCAGTAACTCTAACCACTAAACAAGGGATACGGTTATAGTCTCCCACTCCCAAGGCAGTAACTCTAACCACTAAACAAGACATACGTGTATAGTCTCCTGCTCTCAAGGCAGTAACTCTAACCACTAAACAAGAGATACGGTTATAGTCTCCCACTCCCAAGGCAGTAACTTTAACCACGAAACAAGACATACGGTTATAGTCTGCCACTCCCAAGGCAGTAACTCTAACCACTAAACAAAGGATACAGTTATAGTCTCCCACTCCCAAGGCAGTAACTCTAACCACTAAACAAGGGATACGGTTATATAGTCTCCCACTCCCATGGCAGTCACTCTAACCACTAAACAAGACATACGGTTATAGTCTCCCACTCCCAAGGCAGTAACTCTAACCACTAAACAAGACATACGGTTATAGTCTCCCGCTCCCAAGGCAGTACCTCAAACCACTAAACAAGACATACGGTTATAGTCTCCCACTCCCAAGGTAGTAACTCTAACCACTAAACAAGGGATACGGTTATAGTCTCCCGCTCCCAAGGCAGTACCTCAAACCACTAAACAAGGGATACGGTTATAGTCTCCCACTCCCAAGGCAGTAACTCTAACCACTAAACAAGACATACGGTTATAGTCTCCCACTCCCAAGGCAGTAACTCTAACCACTAAACAAGGGATACGGTTATAGTCTCCCACTCCCAAGGCAGTAACTCTTACCACTAAACAAGACATACGGTTATAGTCTCCCACTCCCAAGGCAGTAACTCTAACCATTAAACAAGACATACGGTTATAGTCTCTCACTCCCAAGGCAGTAACTCTAACCACTAAACAAGACATACGGTTATAGTCTCCCACTCCCAAGGCAGTAACTCTAACCACTAAACAAGACATACGGTTATAGTCTCCCACTCCCAAGGCAGTAACTCTAACCACTAAACAAGGGATACGGTTATAGTCTCCCACTCCCAAGGCAGTAACTCTAACCACTAAACAAGGGATACGGTTATAGTCTCCCACTCCCAAGGCAGTAACTCTTACCACTAAACAAGACATACGGTTATAGTCTCCCACTCCCAAGGCAGTAACTCTAACCACTAAACAAGAGATACGGTTATAGTCTCCCACTCCCAAGGCAGTAACTCTAAACACTAAACAAGACATACGGTTATAGTCTCCCACTCCCAAGGCAGTAACTCTAACCACTAAACAAGGGATACGGTTATAGTCTCCCACTCCCAAGGCAGTAACTCTTACCACTTAACAAGGGATACGGTTATAGTCTCTCACTCCAAAGGCAGTAACTCTAACCATTAAACAAGGGATACGGTTATAGTCTCCCACTCCCAAGGCAGTAACTCTAACCACTTAACAAGGGATACGGTTATAGTCTCCCACTCCCAAGGCAGTAACTCTAACCACTAAACAAAGGATACAGTTATAGTCTCCCACTCCCAAGGCAGTAACTCTTACCACTAAACAAGACATACGGTTATAGTCTCCCACTCCCAAGGCAGTAACTCTAAACACTAAACAAGACATACGGTTATAGTCTCCCACTCCCAAGGCAGTAACTCTAACCACTAAACAAGACATACGGTTATAGTCTCCCACTCCCAAGGCAGTAACTCTAACCACTAAACAAGACATACGTGTATAGTCTCCTGCTCTCAAGGCAGTAACTCTAACCACTACACAAGAGATACGGTTATAGTCTCCCACTCCCAAGGCAGTAACTTTAACCACTAAACAAGACATACGGTTATAGTCTGCCACTCCCAAGGCAGTAACTCTAACCACTAAACAAAGGATACAGTTATAGTCTCCCACTCCCAAGGCAGTAACTCTAACCACTAATCAAGACATACGGTTATAGTCTCCCACTCCCATGGCAGTCACTCTAACCACTAAACAAGACATACGGTTATAGTCTCCCACTCCCAAGGCAGTACCTCAAACCACTAAACAAGGGATACGGTTATAGTCTCCCACTCCCAAGGCAGTAACTTTAACCACTAAACAAGACATACGGTTATAGTCTCCCACTCCCAAGGCAGTAACTTTAACCACTAAACAAGACATACGGTTATAGTCTTCCACTCCCAAGGTAGTAACTCTAACCACTAAACAAAGGATACAGTTATAGTCTCCCACTCCCAAGGCAGTAACTCTAACCACTAAACAAGGGATACGGTTATAGTCTCCCACTCCCAAGGCAGTAACTCTAACCACTAAACAAGGGATACGGTTATAGTCTCCCACTCCCAAGGCAGTAACTCTAACCACTAAACAAGAGATACGGTTATAGTCTCCCACTCCCAAGGCAGTAACTCTAACCACTAAACAAGGGATACGGTTATAGTCTCCCACTCCCAAGGCAGTAACTCTAACCATTAAAAAGGGATACGGTTCTAGTCTCCCACTCCCAAGGCAGTAACTCTAACCACTAAATAAGACATACGGTTATAGTTTCCCACTCCCAAGGCAGTAACTCTAACCACTAAACAAGACATACGTTTATAGTCTCCTGCTCCCAAGGCAGTAACTCTAACCACTAAACAAAGGATACAGTTATAGTCTCCCACTCCCAAGGCAGTAACTCTAACCACTAAACAAGGGATACGGTTATAGTCTCCCACTCCCAAGGCAGTAACTTTAACCACTAAACAAGACATACGGTTATAGTCTCCCACTCCCAAGGCAGTAACTCTAACCACTAAACAAAGGATACAGTTATAGTCTCCCACTCCCAAGGCAGTAACTCTAACCACTAAACAAGGGATACGGTTATAGTCTCCCACTCCCAAGGCAGTAACTCTAACCACTAAACAAGAGATACGGTTATAGTCTCCCACTCCAAAGGCAGTAACTTTAACCACTAAACAAGACATACGGTTATAGTCTCCCACTCCCAAGGCAGTAACTCTAACCACTAAACAAAGGATACAGTTATAGTCTCCCACTCCCAAGGCAGTAACTCTAACCACTAAACAAGGGATACGGTTATAGTCTCCCACTCCCAAGGCAGTAACTCTAACCACTAAACAAGACATACGGTTATAGTCTCCCACTCCCAAGGCAGTAACTCTAAACACTAAACAAGACATACGGTTATAGTCTCCCACTCCCATGGCAGTCACTCTAACCACTAAACAAGACATACGGTTATAGTCTCCCACTCCCAAGGCAGTAACTCTTACCACTAATCAAGACATACGGTTATAGTCTCCCACTCCCATGGCAGTCACTCTAACCACTAAACAAGAGATACGGTTATAGTCTCCCACTCCCAAGGCAGTAACTCTAACCATTAAACAAGACATACGGTTATAGTCTCCCACTCCCAAGGCAGTAACTATAACCATTAAACAAGACATACGGTTATAGTCTCCCACTCCCAAGGCAGTAACTCTAACCATTAAACAAGACATACGGTTATAGTCTCCCACTCCCAAGGCAGTAACTCTAACCATTAAACAAGGGATACGGTTATAGTCTCCCACTCCCAAGGCAGTAACTCTAACCACTAAACAAGATAAACGGTTATATCCTCCCGCTCACAAGGCAGTAACTCTAACCACTAAACAAGGGATACGGTTATTGTCTCCCACTCCCAAGGCAGTAACTCTAAACACTAAACAAGGGATACGGTTATAGTCTCCCACTCCCAAGGCAGTAACTTTAACCACTAAACAGGACATACGGTTATATCCTCCCACTCCCAAGGCAGTAACTCTAACCACTAAACAAGGGATACGGTTATTGTCTCCCACTCCCAAGGCAGTAACTCTAAACACTAAACAAGGGATACGGTTATAGTCTCCCACTCCCAAGGCAGTAACTTTAACCACTAAACAAGACATACGGTTATAGTCTCCCACTCCCAAGGCAGTAACTTTAACCACTAAACAAGACATACGGTTATAGTCTCCCACTCCCAAGGCAGTAACTCTAACCACTAAACAAAGGATACAGTTATAGTCTCCCACTCCCAAGGCAGTAACTCTAACCACTAAATAAGGGATACGGTTATAGTCTCCCACTCCCAAGGCAGTAACTCTAACCACTAAACAAGACATACGGTTATAGTCTCCCACTCCCAAGGCAGTAACTCTAATCACTAAACAAGGGATACGGTTATAGTCTCCCACTCCCAAGGCAGTAACTCTTACCACTAAACAAGACATACGGTTATAGTCTCCCACTCCCAAGGCAGTAACTCTAACCACTAAACAAGGGATACGGTTATAGTCTCCCACTCCCAAGGCAGTAACTCTTACCACTAAACAAGACATACGGTTATAGTCTCCCACTCCCAAGGCAGTAACTCTAACCATTAAACAAGACATACGGTTATAGTCTCCCACTCCCAAGGCAGTAACTATAACCATTAAACAAGACATACGGTTATAGTCTCCCACTCCCAAGGCAGTAACTCTAACCATTAAACAAGACATACGGTTATAGTCTCCCACTCCCAAGGCAGTAACTCTAACCATTAAACAAGGGATACGGTTATAGTCTCCCACTCCCAAGGCAGTAACTCTAACCACTAAACAAGATAAACGGTTATATCCTCCCGCTCACAAGGCAGTAACTCTAACCACTAAACAAGGGATACGGTTATTGTCTCCCACTCCCAAGGCAGTAACTCTAAACACTAAACAAGGGATACGGTTATAGTCTCCCACTCCCAAGGCAGTAACTTTAACCACTAAACAGGACATACGGTTATATCCTCCCACTCCCAAGGCAGTAACTCTAACCACTAAACAAGGGATACGGTTATTGTCTCCCACTCCCAAGGCAGTAACTCTAAACACTAAACAAGGGATACGGTTATAGTCTCCCACTCCCAAGGCAGTAACTTTAACCACTAAACAAGACATACGGTTATAGTCTCCCACTCCCAAGGCAGTAACTCTAACCACTAAACAAGGGATACGGTTATTGTCTCCCACTCCCAAGGCAGTAACTCTAACCACTAAACAAGACATACGGTTATAGTCTCCCACTCCCAAGGCAGTAACTTTAACCACTAAACAAGACATACGGTTATAGTCTCCCACTCCCAAGGCAGTAACTCTAACCACTAAACAAAGGATACAGTTATAGTCTCCCACTCCCAAGGCAGTAACTCTAACCACTAAATAAGGGATACGGTTATAGTCTCCCACTCCCAAGGCAGTAACTCTAACCACTAAACAAGACATACGGTTATAGTCTCCCACTCCCAAGGCAGTAACTCTAATCACTAAACAAGGGATACGGTTATAGTCTCCCACTCCCAAGGCAGTAACTCTTACCACTAAACAAGACATACGGTTATAGTCTCCCACTCCCAAGGCAGTAACTCTAACCACTAAACAAGACATACGGTTATAGTCTCCCACTCCCAAGGCAGTAACTCTAACCACTAAACAAGGGATACGGTTATAGTCTCCCACTCCCAAGGCAGTAACTCTAACCACTAAACAAGGGATACGGTTATAGTCTCCCACTCCCAAGGCAGTAACTCTTACCACTAAACAAGACATACGGTTATAGTCTCCCACTCCCAAGGCAGTAACTCTAACCACTAAACAAGGGATACGGTTATAGTCTCCCACTCCCAAGGCAGTAACTCTTACCACTAAACAAGACATACGGTTATAGTCTCCCACTCCCAAGGCAGTAACTCTAACCACTAAACAAGAGATACGGTTATAGTCTCCCACTCCCAAGGCAGTAACTCTAAACACTAAACAAGACATACGGTTATAGTCTCCCACTCCCAAGGCAGTAACTCTAACCACTAAACAAGGGATACGGTTATAGTCTCCCACTCCCAAGGCAGTAACTCTTACCACTTAACAAGGGATACGGTTATAGTCTCTCACTCCAAAGGCAGTAACTCTAACCATTAAACAAGGGATACGGTTATAGTCTCCCACTCCCAAGGCAGTAACTCTAACCACTTAACAAGGGATACGGTTATAGTCTCCCACTCCCAAGGCAGTAACTCTAACCACTAAACAAAGGATACAGTTATAGTCTCCCACTCCCAAGGCAGTAACTCTTACCACTAAACAAGACATACGGTTATAGTCTCCCACTCCCAAGGCAGTAACTCTAAACACTAAACAAGACATACGGTTATAGTCTCCCACTCCCAAGGCAGTAACTCTAACCACTAAACAAGACATACGGTTATAGTCTCCCACTCCCAAGGCAGTAACTCTAACCACTTAACAAGGGATACGGTTATAGTCTCCCACTCCCAAGGCAGTAACTCTAAACACTAAACAAGACATACGGTTATAGTCTCCCACTCCCAAGGCAGTAACTCTAACCACTAAACAAGACATACGGTTATAGTCTCCCACTCCCAAGGCAGTAACTCTAACCACTAAACAAGACATACGTGTATAGTCTCCTGCTCTCAAGGCAGTAACTCTAACCACTACACAAGAGATACGGTTATAGTCTCCCACTCCCAAGGCAGTAACTTTAACCACTAAACAAGACATACGGTTATAGTCTGCCACTCCCAAGGCAGTAACTCTAACCACTAAACAAAGGATACAGTTATAGTCTCCCACTCCCAAGGCAGTAACTCTAACCACTAATCAAGACATACGGTTATAGTCTCCCACTCCCATGGCAGTCACTCTAACCACTAAACAAGACATACGGTTATAGTCTCCCACTCCCAAGGCAGTACCTCAAACCACTAAACAAGGGATACGGTTATAGTCTCCCACTCCCAAGGCAGTAACTTTAACCACTAAACAAGACATACGGTTATAGTCTCCCACTCCCAAGGCAGTAACTTTAACCACTAAACAAGACATACGGTTATAGTCTTCCACTCCCAAGGTAGTAACTCTAACCACTAAACAAAGGATACAGTTATAGTCTCCCACTCCCAAGGCAGTAACTCTAACCACTAAACAAGGGATACGGTTATAGTCTCCCACTCCCAAGGCAGTAACTCTAACCACTAAACAAGAGATACGGTTATAGTCTCCCACTCCCAAGGCAGTAACTCTAACCACTAAACAAGGGATACGGTTATAGTCTCCCGCTACCAAGGCAGTACCTCAAACCACTAAACAAGGGATACGGTTATAGTCTCCCACTCCCAAGGCAGTAACTCTAACCACTAAACAAGGGATACGGTTATAGTCTCCCACTCCCAAGGCAGTAACTCTAACCACTAAACAAGGGATACGGTTATAGTCTCCCACTCCCAAGGCAGTAACTCTTACCACTAAACAAGACATACGGTTATAGTCTCCCACTCCCAAGGCAGTAACTCTAACCACTAAACAAGGGATACGGTTATAGTCTCCCACTCCCAAGGCAGTAACTCTAACCATTAAACAAGGGATACGGTTCTAGTCTCCCACTCCCAAGGCAGTAACTCTAACCACTAAATAAGACATACGGTTATAGTTTCCCACTCCCAAGGCAGTAACTCTAACCACTAAACAAGACATACGTTTATAGTCTCCTGCTCCCAAGGCAGTAACTCTAACCACTAAACAAAGGATACAGTTATAGTCTCCCACTCCCAAGGCAGTAACTCTAACCACTAAACAAGGGATACGGTTATAGTCTCCCACTCCCAAGGCAGTAACTTTAACCACTAAACAAGACATACGGTTATAGTCTCCCACTCCCAAGGCAGTAACTCTAACCACTAAACAAAGGATACAGTTATAGTCTCCCACTCCCAAGGCAGTAACTCTAACCACTAAACAAGGGATACGGTTATAGTCTCCCACTCCCAAGGCAGTAACTCTAACCACTAAACAAGAGATACGGTTATAGTCTCCCACTCCAAAGGCAGTAACTTTAACCACTAAACAAGACATACGGTTATAGTCTCCCACTCCCAAGGCAGTAACTCTAACCACTAAACAAAGGATACAGTTATAGTCTCCCACTCCCAAGGCAGTAACTCTAACCACTAAACAAGGGATACGGTTATAGTCTCCCACTCCCAAGGCAGTAACTCTAACCACTAAACAAGACATACGGTTATAGTCTCCCACTCCCAAGGCAGTAACTCTAAACACTAAACAAGACATACGGTTATAGTCTCCCACTCCCATGGCAGTCACTCTAACCACTAAACAAGACATACGGTTATAGTCTCCCACTCCCAAGGCAGTAACTCTTACCACTAATCAAGACATACGGTTATAGTCTCCCACTCCCATGGCAGTCACTCTAACCACTAAACAAGAGATACGGTTATAGTCTCCCACTCCCAAGGCAGTAACTCTAACCATTAAACAAGACATACGGTTATAGTCTCCCACTCCCAAGGCAGTAACTATAACCATTAAACAAGACATACGGTTATAGTCTCCCACTCCCAAGGCAGTAACTCTAACCATTAAACAAGACATACGGTTATAGTCTCCCACTCCCAAGGCAGTAACTCTAACCATTAAACAAGGGATACGGTTATAGTCTCCCACTCCCAAGGCAGTAACTCTAACCACTAAACAAGATAAACGGTTATATCCTCCCGCTCACAAGGCAGTAACTCTAACCACTAAACAAGGGATACGGTTATTGTCTCCCACTCCCAAGGCAGTAACTCTAAACACTAAACAAGGGATACGGTTATAGTCTCCCACTCCCAAGGCAGTAACTTTAACCACTAAACAGGACATACGGTTATATCCTCCCATCCCAAGGCAGTAACTCTAACCACTAAACAAGGGATACGGTTATTGTCTCCCACTCCCAAGGCAGTAACTCTAAACACTAAACAAGGGATACGGTTATAGTCTCCCACTCCCAAGGCAGTAACTTTAACCACTAAACAAGACATACGGTTATAGTCTCCCACTCCCAAGGCAGTAACTTTAACCACTAAACAAGACATACGGTTATAGTCTCCCACTCCCAAGGCAGTAACTCTAACCACTAAACAAAGGATACAGTTATAGTCTCCCACTCCCAAGGCAGTAACTCTAACCACTAAATAAGGGATACGGTTATAGTCTCCCACTCCCAAGGCAGTAACTCTAACCACTAAACAAGACATACGGTTATAGTCTCCCACTCCCAAGGCAGTAACTCTAACCACTAAACAAGACATACGGTTATAGTCTCCCACTCCCATGGCAGTCACTCTAACCACTAAACAAGAGATACGGTTATAGTCTCCCACTCCCAAGGCAGTAACTCTAACCACTAAACAAGACATACGGTTATAGTCTCCCACTCCCAAGGCAGTAACTCTAATCACTAAACAAGGGATACGGTTATAGTCTCCCACTCCCAAGGCAGTAACTCTTACCACTAAACAAGACATACGGTTATAGTCTCCCACTCCCAAGGCAGTAACTCTAACCACTAAACAAGACATACGGTTATAGTCTCCCACTCCCAAGGCAGTAACTCTAACCACTAAACAAGGGATACGGTTATAGTCTCCCACTCCCAAGCAGTAACTCTAACCACTAAACAAGGGATACGGTTATAGTCTCCCACTCCCAAGGCAGTAACTCTTACCACTAAACAAGACATACGGTTATAGTCTCCAACTCCCAAGGCAGTAACTCTAACCACTAAACAAGAGATACGGTTATAGTCTCCCACTCCCAAGGCAGTAACTCTAAACACTAAACAAGACATACGGTTATAGTCTCCCACTCCCAAGGCAGTAACTCTAACCACTAAACAAGGGATACGGTTATTGTCTCCCACTCCCAAGGCAGTAACTCTTACCACTTACAAGGATACGGTTATAGTCTCTCACTCCAAAGGCAGTAACTCTAACCATTAAACAAGGGATACGGTTATAGTCTCCCACTCCCAAGGCAGTAACTCTAACCACTTAACAAGGATACGGTTATAGTCTCCCACTCCCAAGGCAGTAACTCTAACCACTAACAAAGGATACAGTATATAGTCTCCCACTCCCAAGGCAGTTAACTCTTACCACAAACAAGACTACGGTTATAGTCTCCCACTCCCAAGGCAGTAACTCTAAACACTAACAAGACATACGGTTATAGTCTCCCACTCCCAAGGCAGTAACTCTTACCACTAAACAAGGATACGGTTATAGTCTCCCACTCCCAAGGCAGTAACTCTAACCACTAAACAAGAGATACGGTTATAGTCTCCCACTCCCATAGGCAGTAACTCTACACACTAAACAAGAGATACGGTTATAGTCTCCCACTCCCAAGGCAGTAACTCTAAACACTAAACAAGAGATACGGTTATAGTCTCCCACTCCCAAGGCAGTACTCTAACCACTAAACAAGACATACGGTTATAGTCTCCCACTCCCAAGCAGTAACTCTAACCACTTAACAAGGGATACGGTTATAGTCTCCCACTCCCAAGGCAGTAACTCTAAACACTAAACAAGACATACGGTTATAGTCTCCCACTCCCAAGGCAGTAACTCTAACCACTAAACAAGACATACGGTTATAGTCTCCACTCCCAAGGCAGTAACTCTAACCACTAAACAAGACATACGTGTATAGGTCTCCTGCTCTCAAGGCAGTAACTCTAACCACTACACAAGAGATACGGTTATAGTTCTCCCACTCCCAAGGCAGTAACTTTAACCACTAAACAAGACATACGGTTATAGTCTGCCCACTCCCAAGGCAGTAACTCCTAACCACTAAACAAAGGATACAGTTATAGTCTCCCACTCCCAAGGCAGTAACTCTAACCACTAATCAAGACATACGGTTATAGTCTCCCACTCCCATGCAGTCACTCTAACCACTAAACAAGACATACGGTTATAGTCTCCCACTCCAAGGCAGTAACTCAAACCACTAAACAAGGGATACGGTTATAGTCTCCCCACTCAAGCAGTAACTTTAACCACTAAACAAGACATACGGTTATAGGTCTCCCACTCCCAAGCAGTAACTTTAACCACTAAACAAGACATAAGGTTATAGTCTTCCACTCCCAAGGTAGTAACTCTAACCACTAAACAAAGGATACAGTTATAGTCTCCCACTCCAAGGCAGCTTACTCTAACCACTAAACAAGGGATACGGTTATAGTCTCCCACTCCCAAGGCCGTAGTAACTCTAACACTAAACAAGAGATACGGTTATAGTCTCCACTCCCAAGGCAGTAACTCTAACCACTAAACAAGGGATACGGTTATAGTCTCCCGCTACCAAGGCAGTACCTCAAACACTAAACAAGGGATACGGTTATAGTCTCCCACTCCCAAGGCAGTAACTCTAACCACTAAACAATGGATACGGTTATAGTCTCCTACTCCCACGGGGCAGTAATCTAACCACTAAACAAGGGATACGGTTATAGTCTCCCACTCCCAAGGCAGTAACTCTTACACTAACAAGACATACGGTTATAGTCTCCCACTCCAAGGCAGTAACTCTAACCACTAAACAAGGGATACGGTTATAGGCTCCCCACTCCAAGGCAGTAACTCTAACCATTAAACAAGGATACGGTTCTAGTCTCCCACTCCCCAAGGCAGTAACTCTACCACTAAATAAGACATACGGTTATAGTTTCCACCTCCCAAGGCAGTAACTCTAACCACTAAACAAGACATACGTTTATAGTCTCCTGCTCCCAAGGCAGTAACTCTAACCACTAAACAAAGGATACAGTTATAGTCTCCCACTCCCAAGGCAGTAACTCTAACCACTAAACAAGGGATACGGTTATATCTCCCACTCCCAAGGCAGTAACTTTAACCACTAAACAAGACATACGGTTATAGTCTCCCACTCCCAAGGCAGTAACTCTAACCACTAAACAAAGGATACAGTTATAGTCTCCCACTCCCAAGGCAGTAACTCTAACCACTAAACAAGGGATACGGTTATAGTCTCCCACTCCCAAGGCAGTAACTCTAACCACTAAACAAGGAATAACGGTTATAGTCTCCCACTCCAAAGGCAGTAACTTTAACCACTAAACAAGACATACGGTTATAGTCTCCCACTCCAAGGCAGTAACTCTAAACCACTAAACAAAGGATACAGTTATAGTCTCCACTCCCAAGGCAGTAACTCTAACACTAAACAAGGGATACGGTTAATAGTCTCCACTCCCAAGGCAGAACTCTAACCACTAAACAAGACATACGGTTATAGTCTCCCACTCCCAAGGCAGTAACTCTAAACACTAAACAAGACATACGGTATAGTCTCACCACTCCCATGGCAGTCACTCATAACCACTAAACAATGACATACGGTTTTAGTCTCCCCCTCCCAAGCAGTAACCTTTACCACTAATCATGACATACGGTTATAGTCTTCCCACTCCCATGGCAAGTCACTCTAACCACTAAACACGAGATACGGTTATAGCTCCCACTCCCAGAGCAGTACTCTAACCATTAAACAAGACATACGGTTTATAGTCTCCCCACTCCCAATGGCAGTAACTATAACATTAAACAAGGACATAGCGTTATAGTCTCCCACTCCCAAGGCAGTAACTCTTACCATTAAACAAGACATACGGTTATAGTCTCCCACTCCCAAGGCTAGTAACTCTAACCATAAACCAAGGGATAGGTATAGTCTCCCACTCCCAAGGCAGTACTCATAACCACTAAACAAGATAACGGTTATATCCTCCCGCTCACAAGCAGTAACTCTAACACTAAACAAGATATCGGTTATTGTCTCCCACTCCCAATGCTAGTAACTCTAAACACTAAACAAGGGATACGGTTATAGGTCGACCCACTACCAAGGCAGTAACTGTAACCACTCTAACAAGACATACGGTTATATCCTCCCCACTCCCAAGGCAGTAACTCTAACCACTAAACAAGGGAATACGGTTATTGTCTCCACTCCCAAGGCAGTAACTCTCAACACTAAACAAGGATACGGTATAGACTCCCAATCCCAAGGCAGTAAACTATTAACCACTTAACAAGTACATACGGTTATAGTCTCCCACCCTAAGGCAGTAACTTAACACTAAACAAGACATACGGTTATAGTCTCTACTCCCAAGCAGTAACTGCTAACCACTAAACAAAGGATACAGTTTTATAGTCTCCCACTCCCAAGGCAGTAACTCTAACCCTAAATAAGGGATCGGTATAGTCTCCCCACTCCCAAGGCAGTAATCTAACCACTAAACAAGACATACGGTTATAGACTCCCACTCCAAGGCAGTAACTCTTACCCTAAACAAGAGATACGGTTATAGCCTCCCACTCCCAAGGCGTAACTCTAACCACTAAATAAGACATACGGTTATAGTTTCCCACTCCCAAGGCAGTAGTAACTCTACCCACGAAACAAGACATACGTTTATAGTCTCTCGCTCCCAAGCAGTAATCCAACACTAACAAAGGTTACAGTTATAGTGTCCCATTCCAATGCAGTAACTCTTACCATAAAACAAGAGGATCGGTTATAGTCTCCCACTCCCAAGGCAGTAACTCTTACCACTAAACTAGACTATACGGTTACCTAGTCTCCCACTCCAAGCCAGTAACTCACCACTAACAAAGGATACAGTTAAAGTCTCCCCACTCCCAAGCAGTAACTCCTCCACTAAATAAGGGATACGGTTATATCCTCACTCCCAACTGCAGTAAACTCTAACCACTAACAAGACATACGGTATAGTCCTCCACTCCAAAGGCCAGTACTCGTACACAACTAACTACTTCCCCCCAAGCAGACAGTACCGGTTATAGTCTCCCACTCCCAAGGCAAGTAACTCTAACCACTAACAAAGGGATACAGGTTAATGTCTCACCAGACCTCCCAAGGCAGTACTCAAACCACTTACAAGTGGATACGGTTATAGTCTCCCACTCCCAGGCAGTAACTCTAACACTATACAAAGGATACAGTTATAGTCTC
>JASEVX010000008.1:68733233-68828035 GCA_031761405.1 Serripes groenlandicus | reverse complement strand
GTCTCCCCACTCCCATGGCAGTCACTCTAACCACTAAACAAGACATACGGTTATAGTCTCCCACTCCCAAGGCAGTAACTCTTACCACACTAAATCAAGACCATACGGTTATAGTCCTCCCCACTCCCATGGCAGTCACTCTAACACTAACAAGAGATACGGTTATAGTCACCCCACTACCAAGGCCAGTCCAACTCTAACCATTAATACAAGACATACGGTGCTATAAGTCTCCCACTCCCAGGCAGTAACTATAACCATTAAACAAGACATACGGTTATAGTCTCCCACTCCAAAGGCAGTAACTATACCATTAAACAAGACATACGGTTATAGTCTCCCACTCCCAAGGCAGTAACTCTAACCATTAAACAAGGACTACGGTTATAGTCTCCACTCCCAAGGCAGTAACTCTAACCACTAAACAAGATAAACGTTCTCCTACTCGCTCAAAGGCAGTAACTCTAACCACTAAACAAGGGATACGGTTATAGTCTCCCACTCCCAAGGCAGTAACTCTAAACCACTAAACAAGGGATACGCGTTATAGTCTCTCACCCACCCAAGCATAACTCAAAACACTAAACAAGAACGTTATAGTCTCCCACTCCCAAGCAGTAACTTTAACCACTAACAAGACATACGGTTATATCCTCCCACTCCCAAGGCAGTAACTCTAACCACTAAACAAGGGATACGGTTAATGTCTCCCACTCCAAGGCAGTAACTCTAAACACTAAGACAAGGGATAGCGGTTATAGTCTCCCACTCCCTAAGGCAGTAACTCTTAACCACTGAAACAAGACATACGGTTTATAGTCTCCCAACTTCCCAAGCAGTATCTTTAACCACTAAACAAGGACATTACGGTTATAGTCTCCCACTCCAAGGCAGTAACTCTAACCATCTAACAAAGGCATACAGTTATAGTCTCCCACTCCCAAGGCAGTAACTCATACCACTAAACTAAGGGAATACGGTTATAGTCTCCCACTCCCAAGGCAGTAACTCTATACCACTAAACAAGACATACGGTTATAGTCCTCCCACTCCAAAGGCCAGTAACTCTAACCACTAAACAAGAGATACGGTTATAGTCTCCCACTCCCAAGGCAGTAACTCTTAACCACTAAATAAGACATACGGTTATAGTTTCCCACTCCCCCAAGGCAGTAACTCTAAACCACTAAACAAGACATACGTTTATAGTCTCTGCTCCCAAGGCAGTAACTCTAACCACTAAACAAAGATACAGTTATAGTGTCCATTCCAAGGCAGTAACTCTTACCACTAAACAAGAGATACGGTTATAGTCTCCCACTCCCAAGGCCAGTAACTCTTACCACTAAACAAGACATACGGTTATAGTCTCCACTCCCAAGGCAGTAACTCTAACACTAAAAAGGATACAGTTATAGTCTCCCCCTCCAAGGCAGTAACTCTAACCACTAAAATAATGGATACGGTTATAGTCTCCCACTCCCAAGCAGTAACTCTAACACTAAACAAGACATACGGTTATAGTCTCCCACTCCAAAGGCAGTAACTCTTACCACTAAACAAGAGCTACGGTTAATAGTCTCCCACTCCCAAGCAGTAACTCTAACCACTAAACAAGGGATACGGTTATAGTCCTCCGCTCCCAAGCAGTACCTCAAACCACTAACAAGGGATACGGTTATAGTCTTCCCACTCCCAGAGGCAGTAACTCTAACCACTAAACAAAGGATACAGTTATAGTCTCCCACTCCCAAGGCAGTAACTCTAACCACTAAACAAGGGGATACGGTTATAGTCTCCCACTCCCAAGGCAGTAACTCTAACCACTAAACAAGACATACGGTTATAGTCTCTCACTCAAAGGCAGTAACTCTTACCACTAAACAAGAGATACGGTTATAATCTCCCACTACCAAGGCAGTAACTCTAACCACTAAACAGGGATACGGTTATAGTCTCCCACTCCCAAGGCAGTAACTCTAACACTAAACAAGGGATACGGTTATAGTCTCCCACTCCCAAGGCAGTAACTCTTACCACTAAACAAGACATACGGTTATAGTCTCCCACTCCCAAGGCAGTAAACTCTAACCACTAAACAAAGGATACAGTTATAGTCTCCCACTCCCAAGGCAGTAACTCTAACCACCTAAACAAGGGATACGGTTATAGTCTCCCACTCCCAAGGCAGTAACTCTAACCACTAAACAAGACATACGGTTATAGTCTCCCACTCAAAGGCAGTAACTCTTACCACTAAACAAGAGATACGGTTATAATCTCCCACTCCCCAAGGCAGTAACTCTAACCACTAAACAAGGGATACGGTTATAGTCTCCCGCTCCCAAGGCAGTACCTCCAAACCACTTAACAAGTGATACCGGTTATAGTCTCCCACTCCCAAGGCAGTAACTCTAACCACTAAACAAGTGATACGGTTATAATCTCCACTCCCAAGGCAATAACTCTAACCACTAAACAAGGGATACGGTTATAGTCTCCCACTCCCAAGGCAGTAACTCTAACCACTAAACAAGAGATACGGTTATAGTCTCCCACTCCCAAGGCAGTAACTCTAACCACTAAAACAAAGGATACAGTTATAGTCTCCCACTCCCAAGGCAGTAACTCTAACCACTAAACAAGGGATACGGTTATAGTCTCCCACACTCCCAAGGCAGTAACTCTAACACTAAACAAGACATACGGTTATAGTCCTCCCCCCCCCCCTCCCACACCCAAGGCAGTAACTCTAACCACTAAACAAGGGATACGGTTATAGTTTCCCACTCCCAAGGCAGTAACTTTAACCACTAAACAAGACATACGGTTATAGTCTCCACTCCCAAGGCAGTAGCTCTAACCACTAAACAAGGGATACGGTTATAGGTCTCCCTCTCCCAAGGCAGTAGCTCTAAACCACTAAACAAGGGATACGGTTATAGGTCTCTCACCTACCAAGGCAGTAACTCTAACCAATAACAAGACATACGGTGCTGGTTTCCATTCCCAAGGCAGTAACTCAAACCACTAAACAAGACATACGGTTAAGTCTCCCACTTCCAAGGCAGTAACTCTAAACCACTAAACAAAGAGCTATGGTTATAGTCCCCACTCCCAAGGCAGTAACTCTAACCACTAAACAAGACATACGGTTATAGTCTCCCACTTCCAAGGCAGTAACTCTAACCACTAAACAAGAGATACGGTTATAGTCTCCCACTCCCAAGGCAGTAACTCTAACTACTAAACAAGGGATACGGTTATAGTCTCCCACTCCCAAGGCAGTAACTCTAAACACTAAACAAGACATACGGTTATAGTCTCCCACTTCCAAGGCAGTAACTCTAACCACTAAACAAGGGATACGGTTATAGTCTCCCACTCCCAAGGCAGTAACTCTAACCACTAAACAAGGGATACGGTTATAGTCTCCCACTCCCAAGCAGTAACTCTAACTACTAAACAAGGGATACGGTTATAGTCTCTCACTCCCAAGGCAGTAACTCTAACGAATAAACAAGACATACGGTGCTGGTCTTCCATTCCCAAGGCAGTAACTCAAACACTAAACAAGACATACGGTTATAGTCTCCCACTCCCAAGGCAGTAACTCTAACCATTAAAACAAGACATACGGTTATAGTGTCCCATCCCCAAGGCAGTAACTCTACCAATAAACAAGAGATATGGTTATAGTCTCCCACTCCCAAGGCAGTAACTCTAACCACTAAACAAGACATAACGGTTATTGTCTCCCACTCCCAAGGCAGTAACTCTAACCATTAAACAAGACATACGGTTATAGTGTCCCATTCCCAAGGCAGTAACTCTAACCAATAACACAGAGATATGGTTATAGTCTCCCACTCCCAAGGCAGGTAACTCTAACCACTAAACAAGACATACGGTTATAGTCTCCCACTCCCAAGGCAGTAACTCTAACCACTAAACAAGACATACGGTTATTAGTCTCCCACTCCAAGGCAGTAGCTCTAACCACTAAACAAGGACTTACGGTTATAGTCTCCCACTCCCCAAGGCAGTAACTCTAACCATTAAACAAGGGATACGGTTATAGTCTCCCACTCCCAAGGCAGTAACTCTAACCACTAAACAAGATAAACGGTTATATCCTCCCGCTCACAAGCAGTAACTCTAACCACTAAACAAGGGATATACGGTTATTGTCTCCCCACTCCCAAGGCAGTAACTCTAAACACTAAACAAGGATACGGTTATAGTCTCCACTCCCAAGGCAGTAACTTTAACCACTAAACAAGACATACGGTTATACTCCCACCGTCCCAAGGCAGTAACTCTAACCACTAAACAAGGGATACGGTTATTGTCTCCCACTCCCAAGGCATTAACTCTAAACACTAAACAAGGATACGGTTATAGTCTCCCACTCCCAAGGCAGTAACTTTAACCACTAAACAAGACATACGGTTATAGTCTCCCACTCCCAATGCAGTAACTCTAACCACTAAACAAAGGATACAGCCTATAGTCCTCCCACTCCCAAGGCAGTAACTCTAACCACTAAACAGGGATACGGTTATAGTCTCCCACTCCCAAGGCAGTAACTCTAACCACTAAACAAGACATACGGTTATAGTCTCCCACTCCAAAGGCAGTAACTCTAACCACTAAACAAGAGATACGGTTATAGTCTCTCACTCCAAAGGCAGTAACTCTTACCACTAAACAAGAGATACGGTTATAATCTCCCACTCCCAAGGCAGTAACTCTAACCACTAAACAAGGGATACGGTTATAGTCTCTCCCAAGGCAGTAACTCTAACCACTAAACAAGAGATACGGTTATAGTCTCTCACTCCAAAGGCAGTAACTCTTACCACTAAACAAGAGATACGGTTATAATCTCCCACTCCCAAGGCAGTAACTCTAACCACTAAACAAGGGATACGGTTATAGTCTCCCACTCCCAAGGCAGTAACTCTAACCACTAAACAAGGGATACGGTTATAGTCTCCCACTCCCAAGGCAGTAACTCTAACCACTAAACAAGACATACGGTTATAGTCTCCCACTCCCAAGGCAGTAACTCTAACCACTAAACAAAGGATACAGTTATAGTCTCCCACTCCCAAGGCAGTAACTCTAACCACTAAACAAGGGATACGGTTATAGTCTCCCACTCCCAAGGCAGTAACTCTAACCACTAAACAAGACATACGGTTATAGTCTCCCACTCCAAAGGCAGTAACTCTTACCACTAAACAAGAGATACGGTTATAATCTCCCACTCCCAAGGCAGTAACTCTAACCACTAAACAAGGGATACGGTTATAGTCTCCCGCTCCCAAGGCAGTACCTCAAACCACTTAACAAGGGATACGGTTATAGTCTCCCACTCCCAAGGCAGTAACTCTAACCACTAAACAAGGGATACGGTTATAGTCTCCCACTCCCAAGGCAGTAACTTTAACCACTAAACAAGACATACGGTTATAGTCTCCCACTCCCAAGGCAGTAACTCTAACCACTAAACAAGGGATACGGTTATAGTCTCCCACTCCCAAGGCAGTAACTCTAAACACTAAACAAGACATACGGTTATAGTCTCCCACTCCCAAGGCAGTAACTCTTACCACTAAACAAGACATACGGTTATAGTCTCCCACTCCCAAGGCAGTAACTCTAACCACTAAACAAGAGCTATGGTTATAGTCTCCCACTCCCAAGGCAGTAACTCTAACCACTAAACAAGGGATACGGTTATAGTCTCCCACTCCCAAGGCAGTAACTTTAACCACTAAACAAGACATACGGTTATAGTCTCCCACTCCCAAGGCAGTAACTCTAACCACTAAACAAGACATACGGTTATAGTCTCTCACTCCCAAGGCAGTACCTCAAACCACTAAACAAGGGATACGGTTATAGTCTCCCACTCCCAAGGCAGTAACTTTAACCACTAAACAAGACATACGGTTATATCCTCCCACTCCCAAGGCAGTAACTCTAACCACTAAACAAGGGATACGGTTATTGTCTCCCACTCCCAAGGCAGTAACTCTAACCACTAAACAAGACATACGGTTATAGTCTCCCACTCCCAAGGCAGTAACTCTAACCACTAAACAAGACATACGGTTATAGTCTCCCGCTCCCAAGGCAGTAACTCTAACCACTAAGCAAGGGATACGGTTATAGTCTCCCACTCCCAAGGCAGTAACTTTAACCACTAAACAAGACATACGGTTATAGTCTCCCACTCCCAAGGCAGTAACTCTAACCACTAAACAAAGGATACAGTTATAGTCTCCACTCCCAAGGCAGTAACTCTAACCACTAAACAAGGGATACGGTTATAGTCTCCCACTCCCAAGGCAGTAACTCTAACCACTAAACAAGGGATACGGTTATAGTCTCCCACTCCCAAGGCAGTAACTCTAACCACTAAACAAGACATACGGTTATAGTCTCCCACTCCCAAGGCAGTAACTCTAACCACTAAACAAGACATACGGTTATAGTCTCCCACTCCCAAGGCAGTAACTCTAACCACTTAACAAGGGATACGGTTATAGTCTCCCACTCCCAAGGCAGTAACTCTAACCACTAAACAAGACATACGGTTATAGTCTCCCACTCCCAAGGCAGTAACTCTAACCACTAAACAAGACATACGTGTATAGTCTCCTGCTCTCAAGGCAGTAACTCTAACCACTACACAAGAGATACGGTTATAGTCTCCCACTCCCAAGGCAGTAACTTTAACCACTAAACAAGACATACGGTTATAGTCTGCCACTCCCAAGGCAGTAACTCTAACCACTAAACAAAGGATACAGTTATAGTCTCCCACTCCCAAGGCAGTAACTCTAACCACTAATCAAGACATACGGTTATAGTCTCCCACTCCCATGGCAGTCACTCTAACCACTAAACAAGACATACGGTTATAGTCTCCCACTCCCAAGGCAGTACCTCAAACCACTAAACAAGGGATACGGTTATAGTCTCCCACTCCCAAGGCAGTAACTTTAACCACTAAACAAGACATACGGTTATAGTCTCCCACTCCCAAGGCAGTAACTTTAACCACTAAACAAGACATACGGTTATAGTCTTCCACTCCCAAGGTAGTAACTCTAACCACTAAACAAAGGATACAGTTATAGTCTCCCACTCCCAAGGCAGTAACTCTAACCACTAAACAAGGGATACGGTTATAGTCTCCCACTCCCAAGGCAGTAACTCTAACCACTAAACAAGAGATACGGTTATAGTCTCCCACTCCCAAGGCAGTAACTCTAACCACTAAACAAGGGATACGGTTATAGTCTCCCGCTACCAAGGCAGTACCTCAAACCACTAAACAAGGGATACGGTTATAGTCTCCCACTCCCAAGGCAGTAACTCTAACCACTAAACAATGGATACGGTTATAGTCTCCCACTCCCAAGGCAGTAACTCTAACCACTAAACAAGGGATACGGTTATAGTCTCCCACTCCCAAGGCAGTAACTCTTACCACTAAACAAGACATACGGTTATAGTCTCCCACTCCCAAGGCAGTAACTCTAACCACTAAACAAGGGATACGGTTATAGTCTCCCACTCCCAAGGCAGTAACTCTAACCATTAAACAAGGGATACGGTTCTAGTCTCCCACTCCCAAGGCAGTAACTCTAACCACTAAATAAGACATACGGTTATAGTTTCCCACTCCCAAGGCAGTAACTCTAACCACTAAACAAGACATACGTGTATAGTCTCCTGCTCCCAAGGCAGTAACTCTAACCACTAAACAAAGGATACAGTTATAGTCTCCCACTCCCAAGGCAGTAACTCTAACCACTAAACAAGGGATACGGTTATAGTCTCCCACTCCCAAGGCAGTAACTTTAACCACTAAACAAGACATACGGTTATAGTCTCCCACTCCCAAGGCAGTAACTCTAACCACTAAACAAGGGATACGGTTATAGTCTCCCACTCCCAAGGCAGTAACTCTAAACACTAAACAAGACATACGGTTATAGTCTCCCACTCCCAAGGCAGTAACTCTTACCACTAAACAAGACATACGGTTATAGTCTCCCACTCCCAAGGCAGTAACTCTAACCACTAAACAAGACATACGGTTATAGTCTCCCACTCCCAAGGCAGTAACTCTAACCACTAAACAAGACATACGGTTATAGTCTCCCGCTCCCAAGGCAGTAACTCTAACCACTTAACAAGAGATACGGTTATAGTCTCCCACTCCAAAGGCAGTAACTCTAACCACTAAACAAGACATACGGTTATAGTCTCCCACTCCCAAGGCAGTAACTCTAACCACTAAACAAGACATACGGTTATAGTCTCCCGCTCCCAAGGCAGTAACTTTAACCACTTAACAAGAGATACGGTTATAGTCTCCCACTCCAAAGGCAGTAACTCTAACCACTAAACAAGACATACGGTTATAGTCTCCCACTCCCAAGGCAGTAACTCTAACCACTAAACAAGACATACGGTTATAGTCTCCCGCTCCCAAGGCAGTAACTCTAACCACTAAACAAGGGATACGGTTATAGTCTCCCACTCCCAAGGCAGTAACTCTAACCAATAAACAAGAGATATGGTTATAGTCTCCCACTCCCAAGGCAGTAACTCTAACCACTAAACAAGACATACGGTTATAGTCTCCCACTCCCAAGGCAGTAGCTCTAACCACTAAACAAGACATACGGTTATAGTCTCCCACTCCCAAGGCAGTAACTCTAACCATTAAACAAGGCATACGGTTATAGTCTCCCACTCCCAAGGCAGTAACTCTAACCACTAAACAAGATAAACGGTTATATCCTCCCGCTCACAAGGCAGTAACTCTAACCACTAAACAAGGGATACGGTTATTGTCTCCCACTCCCAAGGCAGTAACTCTAAACACTAAACAAGGGATACGGTTATAGTCTCCCACTCCCAAGGCAGTAACTTTAACCACTAAACAAGACATACGGTTATATCCTCCCACTCCCAAGGCAGTAACTCTAACCACTAAACAAGGGATACGGTGCTGGTCTTCCATTCCCAAGGCAGTAACTCAAACCACTAAACAAGACATACGGTTATAGTCTCCCACTCCCAAGGCAGTAACTCTAACCATTAAACAAGACATACGGTTATAGTGTCCCATTCCCAAGGCAGTAACTCTAACCAATAAACAAGAGATATGGTTATAGTCTCCCACTCCCAAGGCAGTAACTCTAACCACTAAACAAGACATACGGTTATAGTCTCCCACTCCCAAGGCAGTAGCTCTAACCACTAAACAAGACATACGGTTATAGTCTCCCACTCCCAAGGCAGTAACTCTAACCATTAAACAAGGCATACGGTTATAGTCTCCCACTCCCAAGGCAGTAACTCTAAACACTAAACAAGGGATACGGTTATAGTCTCCCACTCCCAAGGCAGTAACTTTAACCACTAAACAAGACATACGGTTATATCCTCCCACTCCCAAGGCAGTAACTCTAACCACTAAACAAGGGATACGGTTATTGTCTCCCACTCCCAAGGCAGTAACTCTTACCACTAAACAAGAGCTATGGTTATAGTCTCCCACTCCCAAGGCAGTAACTCTAACCACTAAACAAGGGATACGGTTATAGTCTCCCACTCCCAAGGCAGTAACTCTTACCACTAAACAAGAGCTATGGTTATAGTCTCCCACTCCCAAGGCAGTAACTCTAACCACTAAACAAGGGATACGGTTATAGTCTCCCACTCCCAAGGCAGTAACTCTAACCACTTAACAAGGGATACGGTTATAGTCTCCCACTCCCAAGGCAGTAACTCTTACCACTAAACAAGACATACGGTTATAGTCTCCCACTCCCAAGGCAGTAACTCTAACCACTAAACAAGGGATACGGTTAAAGTCTCCCACTCCCAAGGCAGTAACTCTACCATTAAACAAGGGATACGGTTATAGTCTCCCACTCCCAAGGCAGTAACTCTAACCACTAAACAAAGGATACAGTTATAGTCTCCCTCTCCCAAGGCAGTAACTCTAACCACTAAACAAGACATACGGTTATATCCTCCCGCTCCCAAGGCAGTAACTCTAACCACTAAACAAGGGATACTGTTATTGTCTCCCACTCCCAAGGCAGTAACTTTAACCACTAAACAAGACATACGGTTATAGTCTCCCACTCCCAAGGCAGTAGCTCTAACCACTAAACAAGGGATACGGTTATAGTCTCCCTCTCCCAAGGCAGTAGCTCTAACCACTAAACAAGGGATACGGTTATAGTCTCTCACTACCAAGGCAGTAACTCTAACCAATAAACAAGACATACGGTGCTGGTCTTCCATTCCCAAGGCAGTAACTCAAACCACTAAACAAGACATACGGTTATAGTCTCCCACTTCCAAGGCAGTAACTCTAACCACTAAACAAGAGCTATGGTTATAGTCTCCCACTCCCAAGGCAGTAACTCTAACCACTAAACAAGACATACGGTTATAGTCTCCCACTTCCAAGGCAGTAACTCTAACCACTAAACAAGGGATACGGTTATAGTCTCCCACTCCAAGGCAGTAACTCTAACTACTAAACAAGGGATACGGTTATAGTCTCCCACTCCCAAGGCAGTAACTCTAAACACTAAACAAGACATACGGTTATAGTCTCCCACTTCCAAGGCAGTAACTCTAACCACTAAACAAGGGATACGGTTATAGTCTCCCACTCCCAAGGCAGTAACTCTAACTACTAAACAAGGGATACGGTTATAGTCTCTCACTCCCAAGGCAGTAACTCTAACGAATAAACAAGACATACGGTGCTGGTCTTCCATTCCCAAGGCAGTAACTCAAACCACTAAACAAGACATACGGTTATAGTCTCCCAATCCCAAGGCAGGAACGCTAACCACTAAACAAGACATACGGTTATAGTGTCCCATTCCCAAGGCAGTAACTCTAACTACTAAACAAGAAATACGGTGCTGGTCTCCTTCTCGCAAGGCAGTACCTCTAACCACTAATCAAGACATACGGTTATAGTCTCCTACTCACAAGGCAGTAACTCTAACCACGAAACAAGGGATACGGTTATAGTCTCCCACTCCCAAGGCAGTAACTCTAACCACTAAACAAGAGATACGGTTATAGTCTCCCACTCCCAAGGCAGTAACTCTAACCATTAAACAAGGGATACGGTGGTCTTCCATTCCCAAGGCAGTAAATCTAATCCCTAAACAAGGGATACGGTTATAGTCTCTCACTCCCAAGGCAGTAACTCTAACCAATAAACAAGACATACGGTGCTGGTCTTCAATTCCCAAGGCAGTAACTCAAACCACTAAACAAGACATACGGTTATAGTCTCCCACTTCCAAGGCAGTAACTCTAACCACTAAACAAGGGATACGGTTATAGTCTCCCACTCCCAAGGCAGTAACTTTAACCACTAAACAAGACATACGGTTATATCCTCCCACTCCCAAGGCAGTAACTCTAACCACTAAACAAGGGATACGGTTATTGTCTCCCACTCCCAAGGCAGTAACTCTAAACACTAAACAAGGGATACGGTTATAGTCTCCCACTCCCAAGGCAGTAACTTTAACCACTAAACAAGACATACGGTTATAGTCTCCCACTCCCAAGGCAGTAACTTTAACCACTAAACAAGACATACGGTTATAATCTCCCACTCCCAAGGCAGTAACTCTAACCACTAAACAAGGGATACGGTTATAGTCTCCCACTCCCAAGGCAGTAACTCTAACCACTAAACAAGACATACGGTTATAGTCTCCCACTCCAAAGGCAGTAACTCTTACCACTAAACAAGAGATACGGTTATAGTCTCCCACTCCCAAGGCAGTAACTCTAACCACTAAACAAGGGATACGGTTATAGTCTCCCACTCCCAAGGCAGTAACTCTAACTACTAAACAAGGGATACGGTTATAGTCTCCCACTCCCAAGGCAGTAACTCTAACCACTAAACAAGGGATACGGTTATAGTCTCCCGCTCCCAAGGCAGTACCTCAAACCACTTAACAAGGGATACGGTTATAGTCTCCCACTCCCAAGGCAGTAACTCTAACCACTAAACAAGGGATACGGTTATAGTCTCCCACTCCCAAGGCAGTAACTTTAACCACTAAACAAGACATACGGTTATAGTCTCCCACTCCCAAGGCAGTAACTCTAACCACTAAACAAAGGATACAGTTATAGTCTCCCACTCCCAAGGCAGTAACTCTAACCACTAAACAAGGGATACGGTTATAGTCTCCCACTCCCAAGGCAGTAACTCTAACCACTAAACAAGACATACGGTTATAGTCTCCCACTCCAAAGGCAGTAACTCTTACCACTAAACAAGAGATACGGTTATAGTCTCCCACTCCCAAGGCAGTAACTCTAACCACTAAACAAGACATACGGTTATAGTCTCCCACTCCAAAGGCAGTAACTCTTACCACTAAACAAGAGATACGGTTATAATCTCCCACTCCCAAGGCAGTAACTCTAACCACTAAACAAGGGATACGGTTATAGTCTCCCGCTCCCAAGGCAGTACCTCAAACCACTTAACAAGTGATACGGTTATAGTCTCCCACTCCCAAGGCAGTAACTCTAACCACTAAACAAGGGATACGGTTATAGTCTCCCACTCCCAAGGCAGTAACTTTAACCACTAAACAAGACATACGGTTATAGTCTCCCACTCCCAAGGCAGTAACTCTAACCACTAAACAAAGGATACAGTTATAGTCTCCCACTCCCAAGGCAGTAACTCTAACCACTAAACAAGGGATACGGTTATAGTCTCCCACTCCCAAGGCAGTAACTCTAACCACTAAACAAGACATACGGTTATAGTCTCCCACTCCCAAGGCAGTAACTCTTACCACTAAACAAGAGCTATGGTTATAGTCTCCCACTCCCAAGGCAGTAACTCTAACCACTAAACAAGGGATACGGTTATAGTCTCCCACTCCCAAGGCAGTAACTCTAACCACTAAACAAGGGATACGGTTATAGTCTCCCACTCCCAAGGCAGTAACTCTAACCACTAAACAAGAGATACGGTTATAGTCTCCCACTCCCAAGGCAGTAACTCTTACCACTAAACAAGACATACGGTTATAGTCTCCCACTCCCAAGGCAGTAACTCTAACCACTAAACAAAGGATACAGTTATAGTCTCCCACTCCCAAGGCAGTAACTCTAACCACTAAACAAGGGATACGGTTATAGTCTCCCACTCCCAAGGCAGTAACTCTAACCACTAAACAAGACATACGGTTATAGTCTCCCACTCCCAAGGCAGTAACTCTTACCACTAAACAAGAGCTATGGTTATAGTCTCCCACTCCCAAGGCAGTAACTCTAACCACTAAACAAGGGATACGGTTATAGTCTCCCACTCCCAAGGCAGTAACTCTTACCACTAAACAAGACATACGGTTATAGTCTCCCACTCCCAAGGCAGTAACTCTAACCACTAAACAAGGGATACGGTTAAAGTCTCCCACTCCCAAGGCAGTAACTCTACCATTAAACAAGGGATACGGTTATAGTCTCCCACTCCCAAGGCAGTAACTCTAACCACTAAACAAAGGATACAGTTATAGTCACCCTCTCCCAAGGCAGTAACTCTAACCACTAAACAAGACATACGGTTATATCCTCCCGCTCCCAAGGCAGTAACTCTAACCACTAAACAAGGGATACGGTTATTGTCTCCCACTCCCAAGGCAGTAACTTTAACCACTAAACAAGACATACGGTTATAGTCTCCCACTCCCAAGGCAGTAGCTCTAACCACTAAACAAGGGATACGGTTATAGTCTCCCTCTCCCAAGGCAGTAGCTCTAACCACTAAACAAGGGATACGGTTATAGTCTCTCACTACCAAGGCAGTAACTCTAACCAATAAACAAGACATACGGTGCTGGTCTTCCATTCCCAAGGCAGTAACTCAAACCACTAAACAAGACATACGGTTATAGTCTCCCACTTCCAAGGCAGTAACTCTAACCACTAAACAAGAGCTATGGTTATAGTCTCCCACTCCCAAGGCAGTAACTCTAACCACTAAACAAGACATACGGTTATAGTCTCCCACTTCCAAGGCAGTAACTCTAACCACTAAACAAGGGATACGGTTATAGTCTCCCACTCCCAAGGCAGTAACTCTAACCACTAAACAAGACATACGGTTATAGTCTCCCACTCCCAAGGCAGTAACTCTAACTACTAAACAAGGGATACGGTTATAGTTTCCCACTCCCAAGGCAGTAACTCTAAACACTAAACAAGACATACGGTTATAGTCTCCCACTTCCAAGGCAGTAACTCTAACCACTAAACAAGGGATACGGTTATAGTCTCCCACTCCCAAGGCAGTAACTCTAACTACTAAACAAGGGATACAGTTATAGTCTCTCACTCCCAAGGCAGTAACTCTAACGAATAAACAAGACATACGGTGCTGGTCTTCCATTCCCAAGGCAGTAACTCAAACCACTAAACAAGACATACGGTTATAGTCTCCCACTCCCAAGGCAGTAACTCTAACCATTAAACAAGACATACGGTTATAGTCTCCCACTCCCAAGGCAGTAACTCTAACCATTAAACAAGGGATACGGTTATAGTCTCCCACTCCCAAGGCAGTAACTCTAACCACTAAACAAGATAAACGGTTATATCCTCCCGCTCACAAGGCAGTAACTCTAACCACTAAACAAGGGATACGGTTATTGTCTCCCACTCCCAAGGCAGTAACTCTAAACACTAAACAAGGGATACGGTTATAGTCTCCCACTCCCAAGGCAGTAACTTTAACCACTAAACAAGACATACGGTTATATCCTCCCACTCCCAAGGCAGTAACTCTAACCACTAAACAAGGGATACGGTTATTGTCTCCCACTCCCAAGGCAGTAACTCTAAACACTAAACAAGGGATACGGTTATAGTCTCCCACTCCCAAGGCAGTAACTTTAACCACTAAACAAGACATACGGTTATAGTCTCCCACTCCCAAGGCAGTAACTTTAACCACTAAACAAGACATACGGTTATAGTCTCCCACTCCCAAGGCAGTAACTTTAACCACTAAACAAGACATACAGTTATAGTCTCCCACTCCCAAGGCAGTAACTTTAACCACTAAACAAGACATACGGTTATAGTCTCCCACTCCCAAGGCAGTAACTCTAACCACTAAACAAAGGATACAGTTATAGTCTCCCACTCCCAAGGCAGTAACTCTAACCACTAAACAAGGGATACGGTTATAGTCTCCCACTCCCAAGGCAGTAACTCTAACCACTAAACAAGACATACGGTTATAGTCTCCCACTCCAAAGGCAGTAACTCTTACCACTAAACAAGAGATACGGTTATAATCTCCCACTCCCAAGGCAGTAACTCTAACCACTAAACAAGGGATACGGTTATAGTCTCCCGCTCCCAAGGCAGTACCTCAAACCACTTAACAAGGGATACGGTTATAGTCTCCCACTCCCAAGGCAGTAACTCTAACCACTAAACAAGGGATACGGTTATAGTCTCCCACTCCCAAGGCAGTAACTTTAACCACTAAACAAGACATACGGTTATAGTCTCCCACTCCCAAGGCAGTAACTCTAACCACTAAACAAAGGATACAGTTATAGTCTCCCACTCCCAAGGCAGTAACTCTAACCACTAAACAAGGGATACGGTTATAGTCTCCCACTCCCAAGGCAGTAACTCTAACCACTAAACAAGACATACGGTTATAGTCTCTCACTCCAAAGGCAGTAACTCTTACCACTAAACAAGAGATACGGTTATAATCTCCCACTCCCAAGGCAGTAACTCTAACCACTAAACAAGGGATACGGTTATAGTCTCCCACTCCCAAGGCAGTAACTCTAACCACTAAACAAGAGCTATGGTTATAGTCTCCCACTCCCAAGGCAGTAACTCTAAACACTAAACAAGACATACGGTTATAGTCTCCCACTCCCAGGGCAGTAACTCTAACCACTAAACAAGACATACGGTTATAGTCTCCCACTCCCAAGGCAGTAACTCTAACCACTAAACAAGGGATACGGTTATAGTCTCCCACTCCCAAGGCAGTAACTCTTACCACTAAACAAGGGATACGGTTATAGTCTCCCACTCCCAAGGCAGTAACTCTAACCACTAAACAAGGGATACGGTTATAGTCTCCCACTCCCAAGGCAGTAACTCTAACCACTAAACAAGGGATACGGTTATAGTCTCCCACTCCCAAGGCAGTAACTTTAACCACTAAACAAGACATACGGTTATAGTCTCCCACTCCCAAGGCAGTAACTCTAACCACTAAACAAGACATACGGTTATAGTCTCCCACTCCCAAGGCAGTAACTTTAACCACTAAACAAGACATACGGTTATAGTCTCCCACTCCCAAGGCAGTAACTCTAAACACTAAACAAGGGATACGGTTATAGTCTCCCACTCCCAAGGCAGTAACTCTAACCACTAAACAAGGGATACGGTTATAGTCTCCCACTCCCAAGGCAGTCACTTTAACCACTAAACAAGACATACGGTTATAGTCTCCCACTCCCAAGGCAGTAACTCTAACCACTAAACAAGGGATACGGTTATAGTCTCCCACTCCCAAGGCAGTAACTCTAAACACTAAACAAGACATACGGTTATAGTCTCCCACTCCCAAGGCAGTAACTCTAACCACTAAACAAAGGATACAGTTATAGTCTCCCACTCCCAAGGCAGTAACTCTAACCACTAAACAAGGGATACGGTTATAGTCTCCCACTCCCAAGGCAGTAACTCTAACCACTAAACAAGACATACGGTTATAGTCTCCCACTCCCAAGGCAGTAACTCTTACCACTAAACAAGAGATACGGTTATAATCTCCCACTCCCAAGGCAGTAACTCTAACCACTAAACAAGGGATACGGTTATAGTCTCCCACTCCCAAGGCAGTAACTCTAACCACTTAACAAGGGATACGGTTATAGTCTCCCACTCCCAAGGCAGTAACTCTTACCACTAAACAAGACATACGGTTATAGTCTCCCACTCCCAAGGCAGTAACTCTAACCACTTAACAAGGGATACGGTTATAGTCTCCCACTCCCAAGGCAGTAACTCTTACCACTAAACAAGACATACGGTTATAGTCTCCCACTCCCAAGGCAGTAACTCTAACCACTAAACAAGGGATACGGTTAAAGTCTCCCACTCCCAAGGCAGTAACTCTACCATTAAACAAGGGATACGGTTATAGTCTCCCACTCCCAAGGCAGTAACTCTAACCACTAAACAAAGGATACAGTTATAGTCTCCCTCTCCCAAGGCAGTAACTCTAACCACTAAACAAGACATACGGTTATATCCTCCCGCTCCCAAGGCAGTAACTCTAACCACTAAACAAGGGATACGGTTATTGTCTCCCACTCCCAAGGCAGTAACTTTAACCACTAAACAAGACATACGGTTATAGTCTCCCACTCCCAAGGCAGTAGCTCTAACCACTAAACAAGGGATACGGTTATAGTCTCCCTCTCCCAAGGCAGTAGCTCTAACCACTAAACAAGGGATACGGTTATAGTCTCTCACTACCAAGGCAGTAACTCTAACCAATAAACAAGACATACGGTGCTGGTCTTCCATTCCCAAGGCAGTAACTCAAACCACTAAACAAGACATACGGTTATAGTCTCCCACTTCCAAGGCAGTAACTCTAACCACTAAACAAGAGCTATGGTTATAGTCTCCCACTCCCAAGGCAGTAACTCTAACCACTAAACAAGACATACGGTTATAGTCTCCCACTTCCAAGGCAGTAACTCTAACCACTAAACAAGGGATACGGTTATAGTCTCCCACTCCCAAGGCAGTAACTCTAACTACTAAACAAGGGATACGGTTATAGTCTCCCACTCCCAAGGCAGTAACTCTAAACACTAAACAAGACATACGGTTATAGTCTCCCACTTCCAAGGCAGTAACTCTAACCACTAAACAAGGGATACGGTTATAGTCTCCCACTCCCAAGGCAGTAACTCTAACTACTAAACAAGGGATACGGTTATAGTCTCTCACTCCCAAGGCAGTAACTCTAACGAATAAACAAGACATACGGTGCTGGTCTTCCATTCCCAAGGCAGTAACTCAAACCACTAAACAAGACATACGGTTATAGTCTCCCAATCCCAAGGCAGGAACGCTAACCACTAAACAAGACATACGGTTATAGTGTCCCATTCCCAAGGCAGTAACTCTAACTACTAAACAAGAGATACGGTGCTGGTCTCCTTCTCGCAAGGCAGTACCTCTAACCACTAATCAAGACATACGGTTATAGTCTCCTACTCACAAGGCAGTAACTCTAACCACGAAACAAGGGATACGGTTATAGTCTCCCATTCCCAAGGCAGTAACTCTAACCACTAAACAAGAGATACGGTTATAGTCTCCCACTCCCAAGGCAGTAACTCTAACCATTAAACAAGGGATACGGTGGTCTTCCATTCCCAAGGCAGTAAATCTAATCCCTAAACAAGGGATACGGTTATAGTCTCTCACTCCCAAGGCAGTAACTCTAACCAATAAACAAGACATACGGTGCTGGTCTTCAATTCCCAAGGCAGTAACTCAAACCACTAAACAAGACATACGGTTATAGTCTTCCACTTCCAAGGCAGTAACTCTAACCACTAAACAAGGGATACGGTTATAGTCTCCCACTCCCAAGGCAGTAACTCTAACTACTAAACAAGGGATACGGTTATAGATTCTCACTCCAAAGGCAGTAACTCTAACCAATAAACAAGACATACGGTGCTGGTCTTCCATTCCCAAGGCAGTAACTCAAACCACTAAACAAGACATACGGTTATAGTCTCCCAATCCCAAGGCAGGAACGCTAACCACTAAACAAGACATGCGGTTATAGTCTCCCATTCCCAAGGCAGTAACTCTAACCACTAAACAAGAGATACGGTGCTGGTCTCCTTCTCGCAAGGCAGTACCTCTAACCACTAATCAAGACATACGGTTATAGTCTCCTACTCCCAAGGTAGTAACTCTAACCACGAAACAAGGGATACGGTTATACTCTCCGACTCCCAAGGCACTAAATCTAACTACTAAACAATGGATACGGCTATAGTCTCCCACTCCCAAGGCAGTAACTCTAACCATTAAACAAGAGATATGGTTATAGTCTTCCACTCCCAAGGCAGTAACTTTAACCACTAAACAAGGGATACGGTTATAGTCTCCCACTCCGAAGGTAGTAACTCTAACCACTAAACAAGAGATACGGTGCTCGTCTCCTTCTCGCAAGGCAGTAACTCTAACCACTAAACAAGGGATACAGTTCTGGTCTCCCTCTCCCAAGGCAGTAACTCTAACCACTAAACAAGGGATACGGTTATAGTATCCCAGTCCCAAGGCAGTAACTCTAACCACTACACAGGGGATACAGTTATAGTCTCCCACTCCCAAGGTATTAACTCTAACCACTAAACAAGGGATACGGTTCCTGCCTCCCACTCCCAAGGCAGTAACTCTAACCACTAAACAAGACATACAGTTATAGTCTCCCACTCCCATGGCAGTCACTCTAACCACTAAACAAGACATACGGTTAATATCCTCCCGCTCACAAGGCAGTAACTCTAACCACTAAACAAAGGATACAGTTATAGTCTCCCACTCCCAAGGCAGTAACTCTAACCACTAAACAAGACATACGGTTATAGTCTCCCACTCCCAAGTTAGTAACTCTAACCACTAAACAAGACATACGGTTATAGTCTCCCACTCCCAAGGCAGTAACTCTAACCACTAAACAAGACATACGGTTATATCCTCCCGCTCCCAAGGCAGTAACTCTAACCACTAAACAAGGGATACGGTTATAGTCTCCCTCTCCCAAGGCAGTAGCTCTAACCACTAAACAAGGGATACGGTTATAGTCTCCCTCTCCCAAGGCAGTAGCTCTAACCACTAAACAAGGGATACGGTTATAGTCTCTCACTACCAAGGCAGTAACTCTAACCAATAAACAAGACATACGGTGCTGGTCTTCCATTCCCAAGGCAGTAACTCAAACCACTAAACAAGACATACGGTTATAGTCTCCCACTTCCAAGGCAGTAACTCTAACCACTAAACAAGGGATACGGTTATAGTCTCCCACTCCCAAGGCAGTAACTCTAACTACTAAACAAGGGATACGGTTATAGTCTCTCACTCCCAAGGCAGTAACTCTAACGAATAAACAAGACATACGGTGCTGGTCTTCCATTCCCAAGGCAGTACCTCAAACCACTAAACAAGACATACGGTTATAGTCTCCCAATCCCAAGGCAGGAACGCTAACCACTAAACAAGATATACGGTTATAGTGTCCCATTCCCAAGGCAGTAACTCTAACTACTAAACAAGAGATACGGTGCTGGTCTCCTTCTCGCAAGGCAGTACCTCTAACCACTAATCAAGACATACGGTTATAGTCTCCTACTCCCAAGGCAGTAACTCTAACCACGAAACAAGGGATACGGTTATAGTCTCCCACTCCCAAGGCAGTAACTCTAACCACTAAACAAGAGATACGGTTATAGTCTCCCACTCCCAAGGCAGTAACTCTAACCATTAAACAAGGGATACGGTGGTCTTCCATTCCCAAGGCAGTAAATCTAATCCCTAAACAAGGGATACGGTTATAGTCTCTCACTCCCAAGGCAGTAACTCTAACCAATAAACAAGACATACGGTGCTGGTCTTCCATTCCCAAGGCAGTAACCCAAACCACTAAACAAGACATACGGTTATAGTCTCCCACTTCCAAGGCAGTAACTCTAACCACTAAACAAGACATACGGTTATAGTCTCCCACTCCCAAGGCAGTAACTCTAACTACTAAACAAGGGATACGGTTATAGTCTCTCACTCCAAAGGCAGTAACTCTAACCAATAAACAAGACATACGGTGCTGGTCTTCCATTCCCAAGGCAGTAACTCAAACCACTAAACAAGACATACGGTTATAGTCTCCCAATCCCAAGGCAGGAACGATAACCACTAAACAAGACATGCGGTTATAGTCTCCCATTCCCAAGGCAGTAACTCTAACCACTAAACAAGAGATACGGTGCTGGTCTCCTTCTCGCAAGGCAGTACCTCTAACCACTAATCAAGACATACGGTTATAGTCTCCTACTCCCAAGGTAGTAACTCTAACCACGAAACAAGGGATACGGTTATACTCTCCCACTCCCAAGGCAGTAACTCTAACTACTAAACAAGGGATACGGTTATAGTCTCCCACTCCCAAGGCAGTAACTCTAACCATTAAACAAGAGATATGGTTATAGTCTTCCACTCCCAAGGCAGTAACTTTAACCACTAAACAAGGGATACGGTTATAGTCTCCCACTCCGAAGGTAGTAACTCTAACCACTAAACAAGAGATACGGTGCTCGTCTCCTTCTCGCAAGGCAGTAACTCTAACCACTAAACAAGGGATACAGTTCTGGTCTCCCTCTCCCAAGGCAGTAACTCTAACCACTAAACAAGGGATACGGTTATAGTCTCCCAGTCCCAAGGCAGTAACTCTAACCACTACACAGGGGATACAGTTATAGTCTCCCACTCCCAAGGTATTAACTCTAACCACTAAACAAGGGATACGGTTCCTGCCTCCCACTCCCAAGGCAGTAACTCTAACCACTAAACAAGACATACAGTTATAGTCTCCCACTCCCATGGCAGTCACTCTAACCACTAAACAAGACATACGGTTAATATCCTCCCGCTCCCAAGGCAGTAACTCTAACCACTAAACAAGACATACGGTAATAGTCTCCCACTCCCAAGTTAGTAACTCTAACCACTAAACAAGACATACGGTTATAGTCTCCCGCTCCCAAGGCAGTAACCCTAACCACTAAACAAGACATACGGTTATAGTCTCCCACTCCCAAGGCAGTAACTCTTACCACTAAACAAGACATACGGTTATAGTCTCCCACTCCCAAGGCAGGAACTCTAACCACTAAACAAGACATACGGTTATATCCTCCCGCTCCCAAGGCAGTAACTCTAACCACTAAACAAGACATACGGTTATATCCTCACGCTCCCAAGGCAGTAACTCTAACCACTAAACAAGACATACGGTTATATCCTCCCGCTCCCAAGGCAGTAACTCTTACCACTAAACAAGACATACGGTTATAGTCTCCCACTCCCAAGGCAGGAACTCTAACCACTAAACAAGACATATGGTTATATCCTCCCGCTCCCAAGGCAGTAAATCTAACCACTAAACAAGACATACGGTTATATCCTCCCGCTCCCAAGGCAATAACTCTAACCACTAAACAAGGGATACGGTTATAGTCTCCCACTCCCAAGGCAGTAACTCTAACCACTAAACAAGACATACGGTTATATCCTCCCGCTCCCAAGGCAGTAACTCTAACCACTAAACAAGGGATACGGTTATAGTCTCTCACTACCAAGGCAGGAACTCTAACCACTAAACAAGACATACGGTTATGTCCTCCCGCTCCCAAGGCAGTAAATCTAACCACTAAACAAGACATACGGTTATATCCTCCCGCTCCCAAGGCAATAACTCTAACCACTAAACAAGGGATACGGTTATAGTCTCCCACTCCCAAGGCAGTAACTCTAACCACTAAACAAGACATACGGTTATATCCTCCCGCTCCCAAGGCAGTAACTCTAACCACTAAACAAGACATACGGTTATAGTCTCCCACTCCCAAGGCAGTAACTCTAACCACTAAACAAGACATACGGTTATATCCTCCCGCTCCAAAGGCAGTAACTCTAACCACTAAACAAGGGATACGGTTATAGTCTCCCACTCCCAAGGCAGTAACTCTAACCACTAAACAAGACATACGGTTATAGTCTCCCACTCCCAAGGCAGTAACTCTAACCACTAAACAAGACATACGGTTATAGTCTCCCATTCCCAAGGCAGTAACTCGAACCACTAAACAAGACATACGGTTATACCCTCCCGCTCCAAAGGCAGTAACTCTAACCACTAAACAAGAGATACGGTGCTGGTCTCCCACTCCCAAGGTAGTAGCTCTACCCACTAAACAAGACATACGGTTATAGTCTCCCACTCCCAAGGCAGTAACTCTAACCACTAAACAAGACATACGGTTATAGTCTCCCACTCCCAAGGTAGTAACTCTAACCAATAAACAAGACATACGGTTATAGTCTCCCGCTCCCAAGGCAGTAGCTCTACCCACTAAACAAGACATACGGTGCTGGTCTCCCACTCCAAAGGCAGTAACTCTAACCACTAAACAAGAGATACGGTTATAGTCTCCCACTCCCAAGGCAGTAACTCTAACCACTAAACAAGATATACGGTTCTAGACTCCCTCTCCCAAGGCAGTAGCTCTAACCACTAAACAAGGGATACGGTGCTGGTCTCCCACTCCCAAGGCAGTAACTTTAATCACTAAACAAGGGATACGGTTATAGTCTCCCACTCCCAAGGCAGTAACTCTAACCACTAAACAAGATATACGGTTCTGGACTCCCTCTCTCAAGGCAGTAGCTCTAACCACTAAACAAGGGATACGGTGCTGGTCTCCCACTCCCAAGGCAGTAACTTTAATCACTAAACAAGGGATACGGTTATAGTCTCCCACTCCCAAGGCAGTAACTCTAACCACTAAACAAGACATACATTTATAGTCTCCCACTCCCAAGGCAGTAACTCTAACCACTAAACAAGAGATATGGTTATAGTATCCCACTCCGAGGGCAGTAACTCTAACCACTAAACAAGACATACGGTTCTGGACTCCCTCTCCCAAGGCAGTACCTCTAACCACTAAACAAGGGATACGGTTATAGTCTCCCACTCCCAAGGCAGTAACTCTAACCATTAAACAAGACATACGGTTATAGTCTCCCGCTCCCAAGGCAGTAACTCTAACCACTAAACAAGAGATACGGTTATAGTCTCCCACTCCCAAGGCAGTAACTTTAACCACTAAACAAGACATACGTGTATAGTCTCCTGCTGGTCTCCCACTCCCAAGGCAGTAACTATAACCATTAAACAAGACATACGGTTATAGTCTCCCACTCCCAAGGCAGTAACTCTAACCACTAAACAAGGGATACGGTTATAGTCTCCCACTTCCAAGGCAGTAACTCTAACCATTAAACAAGACATACGGTTATAGTCTCCCGCTCCCAAGGCAGTAACTCTAACCACTAAACAAGACATACGGTTATAGTCTCCCACTCCCAAGGCAGTAACTCTAACCATTAAACAAGACATACGGTTATAGTCTCCCACTTCCAAGGCAGTAACTCTAACCATTAAACAAGGGATACGGTTATAGTCTCCCACTCCCAAGTTAGTAACTCTAACCACTAAACAAGACATACGGTTATAGTCTCCCGCTCCCAAGGCAGTAACCCGAACCACTAAACAAGACATACGGTAATAGTCTCCCACTCCCAAGGCAGTAACTCTTACCACTAAACAAGACATACGGTTATAGTCTCCCACTCCCAAGGCAGGAACTCTAACCACTAAACAAGACATACGGTTATATCCTCCCGCTCCCAAGGCAGTAACTCTAACCACTAAACAAGACATACGGTTATATCCTCACGCTCCCAAGGCAGTAACTCTAACCACTAAACAAGAAATACGGTTATATCCTCCCGCTCCCAAGGCAGTAACTCTTACCACTAAACAAGACATACGGTTATAGTCTCCCACTCCCAAGGCAGGAACTCTAACCACTAAACAAGACATACGGTTATAGTCTCCCGCTCCCAAGGCAGTAAATCTAACCACTAAACAAGACATACGGTTATAGTCTCCCACTCCCAAGGCAGTAACTCTAACCACTAAACAAGACATACGGTTATAGTCTCCCATTCCCAAGGTAGTAACTCTTACCACTAAACAAGACATACGGTTATATCCTCCCGCTCCCAAGGCAATAACTCTAACCACTAAACAAGGGATACGGTTATAGTCTCCCACTCCCAAGGCAGTAACTCTAACCACTAAACAAGACATACGGTTGTAGTCTCCCGCTCCCAAGGCAGTAACTCTAACCACTAAACAAGACATACGGTTATAGTCTCCCACTCCCAAGGCAGTAACTCTAACCACTAAACAAGACATACGGTTATAGTCTCCCATTCCCAAGGCAGTAACTCTAACCACTAAACAAGACATACGGTTATAGTCTCCCATTCCCAAGGCAGTAACTCGAACCACTAAACAAGACATACGGTTATACCCTCCCGCTCCAAAGGCAGTAACTCTAACCACTAAACAAGAGATACGGTGCTGGTCTCCCACTCCCAAGGTAGGAACTCTAACCACTAAACAAGAGATACGGTTATAGTCTCCCGCTCCCAAGGCAGTAACTCTAAACACTACACAAGAGATACGGTTATAGTCTCCCACTCCCAAGGCAGTAACTCTAACCACTAAACAAGGGATACGGTTATAGTCTCCCACTCCCAAGGCAGTAACTCTAACCACTAAACAAGAGATACGGTTATAGTCTCCCACTCCCAAGGCAGTAACTCTAACCACTAAACAAGGGATACGGTTATAGTCTCCCACTCCCAAGGCAGTAACTCTAACCACTAAACAAGAGATACGGTTATAGTCTTCCATTCCCAAGGCAGTAACTCTAACCACTAAACAAGGGATACGGTTATAGTCTCCCACTCCCAAGGCAGTAACTCTAACCACTAAACAAGGGATACGGTTATAGTCTCCCACTCCCAAGGCAGTAACTCTAACCACTAAACAAGACATAGGTTATAGTCTCCCACTCCCAAGGCAGTAGCTCTAACCACTAAACAAGAGATACGGTGCTGGTCTCCCACTCCCAAGGTAGTAACTCTAACCACTAAACAAGACATACGGTTATAGTCTCCCGCTCCCAAGGCAGTAGCTCTACCCACTAAACAAGACATACGGTGCTGGTCTCCCACTCCAAAGGCAGTAACTCTAACCACTAAACAAGAGATACGGTTATAGTCTCCCACTCCCAAGGCAGTAACTCTAACCACTAAACAAGATATACGGTTCTGGACTCCCTCTACCAAGGCAGTAACTTTAATCACTAAACAAGGGATACGGTTATAGTCTCCCACTCCCAAGGCAGTAACTCTAACCACTAAACAAGGGATACGGTGCTGGTCTCCCACTCCCAAGGCAGTAACTTTAATCACTAAACAAGGGATACGGTTATAGTCTCCCACTCCCAAGGCAGTAACTCTAACCACTAAACAAGACATACAGTTATAGTCTCCCACTCCCAAGGCAGTAACTCTAACCACTAAACAAGAGATATGGTTATAGTATCCCACTCCGAGGGCAGTAACTCTAACCACTAAACAAGACATACGGTTCTGGACTCCCTCTACCAAGGCAGTACCTCTAACCACTAAACAAGGGATACGGTTATAGTCTCCCACTCCCAAGGCAGTAACTCTAACCATTAAACAAGACATACGGTTATAGTCTCCCACTCCCAAGGCAGTAACTCTAACCACTAAACAAGACATACGGTTATAGGCTCCCACTCCCAAGGCAGTAACTCTAACCACTAAACAAGACATACGGTTATAGTCTCCCACTCCCAAGGTAGGAACTCTAACCACTAAACAAGACATACGGTTATAGTCTCCCACTCCCAAGGCAGTAACTCTAACCACTAAACAAGGGATACGGTTATATCCTCCCACTCCCAAGGCAGTAACTCTAACCACTAAACAAGAGATACGGTTATAGTCTCCCACTCCCAAGGCAGTAACTCTAACCACTAAACAAGACATACGGTTATAGTCTCCCACTCACAAGGCAGTAACTCTAACCACTAAACAAGGGATACTGTTATAGTCTCCCACTCCCAAGGCAGTAACTCTAACCACTAAACAAGAGATACGGTGCTGGTCTCCCACTCCCAAGGCAGTAACTCTAACCACTAAACAAGGGATACGGTTATAGTCTCCCACTCCCAAGGCAGTAACTCTTACCACTAAACAAGAGATACGGTTATAGTCTCCCACTCCCAAGGCAGTAACTCTAAACACTAAACAAGACATACGGTTATAGTCTCCCACTCCCAAGGCAGTAACTCTAACCACTAAACAAGACATACGGTTATAGTCTCCCACTCCCAAGGCAGTAACTCTAACCACTAAACAAGACATACGGTTATAGTCTCCCACTCCCAAGGCAGTAACTCTTACCACTAAACAAGACATACGGTTATAGTCTCTCACTCCCAAGGCAGTAACTCTAACCACTAAACAAGACATACGGTTATAGTCTCCCACTCCCAAGGCAGTAGCTCTTACCACTAAACAAGGGATACGGTTAAAGTGTCCCACTCCCAAGGCAGTAACTCTAACCACTAAACAAGGGATACGGTGCTTGTCTCCCACTCCCAAGGCAGTAACTCTAACCACTAAAAAAGGGATACGGTACTGGTCTCCCACTCCCAAGGCAGTAGCTCTAACCACTAAACAAGGGATACGGTGCTGGTCTCTCACTCCCAAGGCAGTAACTCTAACCACTAAACAAGACATACGGTTATAGTCTCCCACTCCCAAGGCAGGAACTCTAACCACTAAACAAGGAATACGGTGGTCTTCCATTCCCAAGGCAGTAACTCTAACCACTTAACAAAACATACGGTTATAGTCTCCCACTCCCAAGGCAGTACCTCTAACCACTAAACAAGGGATACGGTGCTGGTCTCCCACTGCCCAAGGCAGTAACTCTAACCATTAAACAAGACATAGGGTTCTTGTCTCCCGCTTCCAAGGCAGTAACTTTAACCACTTAACAAGGCATACGGTTTCACACATTGAACGACCCTCGGAGGCAGCTGACAACTCGGTCAAACGGACCTCATGGATATAGAAATAAACACCTCAGAGTTTAAACATTTCATTCTTAAAAAAGATTTTTTAGTTTTTTGTACAACAACTACTATTAATAATATCCCTTGGCCCTTCATAGTTAAAACAAAAAAAATCAGATTTTACCCTTACGAATACACAATAAATCCCACATTAAAAAAACATCTTGATTTTTTTGGGGGAAAATCTAAATATATGAAATTTTATTCATTCTACTTTTTCCACAATGTTTTAAAAAGTACTAAAGTGCAGATGCATTGAACTGTGTGCATGTGAGATAGGGTCACACAGATTATTCATGTCCAGGGGAGACAAATGCTATATCTGAATCGAATATACAGAAGAACCATGTTTAGGGATTTCCCGATCTTAAACACTCCCCGTTTTGACATCACTTGGAAGTTGTATTGGGTCAATCCGCCGCGATAGCTCAGTCAATAACCATGAGGGCTATCACTCCCTTGGATCGTGAGTTCAAACCCCAGCTTGGCCAGTCATTTCTGTGGATGAATGATAATCATTGATGTTTGAATGTAGCCATGTGTGGAGTACTAGTGTTGATGTTTGAATGTAGCCATGTGTGGAGTACTAGTGTTGATGTTTGAATGTAACCATGTGTGGAGTACTAGTGTTGATGTTTGAATGTAACCATGTGTGGTGTACTAGTGTTGATGTTTGAATGTAGCCATGTGGGAAGTACTAGTGTTGATGTTTGAATGTAACCATGTGTGGGGTACTAGTGTTGATGTTTGAATGTAGCCATGTGGGAAGTACTAGTGTTGATGTTTGAATGTAACCATGTGTGGAGTACTAGTGTTGATGTTTGAATGTAGCCATGTGTGGTGTACTAGTGTTGATGTTTGAATGTAACCATGTGGGGAGTACTAGTGTTGATGTTTGAATGTAACCATGTGTGGAGTACTAGTGTTGATGTTTGAATGTAACCATGTGTGGTGTACTAGAGTTGATGTTTAAATGTAACCATGTGTGGAGTACTAGTGTTGATGTTTAAATGTAACCATGTGTGGTGTACTAGTGTTGATGTTTGAATGTAACCATGTGTGGTGTACTAGTGTTGATGTTTAAATGTAACCATGTGTGGAGTACTAGTGTTGATGTTTAAATGTAACCATGTGTGAAGTACTAGTGTTGATGTTTGAATGTAACCATGTGTGAAGTACTAGTGTTGATGTTTAAATGTAACCATGTGTGAAGTACTAGTGTTGATGTTTAAATGTAGCCATGTGTGAAGTACTAGTGTTGATGTTTGAATGTAACCAAGTGTGGAGTACTAGTGTTGATGTTTAAATGTAACCATGTGTGGTGTACTAGTGTTGATGTTTGAATGTAACCATGTGTGGAGTACTAGTGTTGATGTTTGAATGTAGCCATGTGGGAAGTACTAGTGTTGATGTTTGAATGTAACCATGTGTGGAGTACTAGTGTTGATGTTTGAATGTAGCCATGTGTGGTGTACTAGTGTTGATGTTTAAATGTAACCATGTGTGGTGTCCTAGTGTTGATGTTTAAATGTAACCATGTGTGGAGTACTAGTATTGATGTTTGAATGTAACCATGTGTGGAGTACTAGTGTTGATGTTTGAATGTAGCCATGTGTGGTGTACTAGTGTTGATGTTTAAATGTAGCCATGTGGGGTGTACTAGTGTTGATGTTTGAATGTAACCATGTGTGGTGTACTAGTGTTGATGTTTGAATGTAACCATGTGTGGTGTACTAGTGTTGATGTTTGAATGTAGCCATGTGTGGTGTACTAGTGTTGATGTTTGAATGTAACCATGTGGGGAGTACTAGTGTTGATGTTTAAATGTAACCATGTGTGGAGTACTAGTGTTGATGTTTGAATGTAACCATGTGTGGTGTACTAGTGTTGATGTTTGAATGTAGCCATGTGTGGTGTACTAGTGTTGATGTTTGAATGTAACCATGTGTGGTGTACTAGTGTTAATGTTTGAATGTAACCATGTGTGGTGTACTAGTGTTGATGTTTGAATGTAACCATGTGGGGAGTACTAGTGTTGATGTTTAAATGTAACCATGTGTGGTAAACTAGTGTTGATGTTTGAATGTAGCCATGTGTGGAGTACTAGTGTTGATGTTTGAATGTAACCATGTGTGGTGTACTAGTGTTGATGTTTAAATGTAACCATGTGTGGTGTACTAGTGTTGATGTTTGAATGTAACCATGTGTGGTGTACTAGTGTTGATGTTTGAATGTAGCCATGTGTGGTGTACTAGTGTTGATGTTTGAATGTAGCCATGTGTGGTGTACTAGTGTTAATGTTTGAATGTAACCATGTGTGGTGTACTAGTGTTGATGTTTGAATGTAACCATGTGGGGAGTACTAGTGTTGATGTTTAAATGTAACCATGTGTGGTAAACTAGTGTTGATGTTTGAATGTAGCCATGTGTGGAGTACTAGTGTTGATGTTTGAATGTAACCATGTGTGGTGTACTAGTGTTGATGTTTAAATGTAACCATGTGTGGTGTACTAGTGTTGATGTTTGAATGTAACCATGTGTGGTGTACTAGTGTTGATGTTTGAATGTAGCCATGTGTGGTGTACTAGTGTTGATGTTTGAATGTAACCATGTGGGGAGTACTAGTGTTGATGTTTGAATGTAGCCATGTCTGGAGTACTAGTGTTGCTGTTTGAATGTAGCCATGTGTGGAGTACTAGTGTTGATCTTTAAATGTAACCATGTGTGGAGTACTAGTGTTGCTGTTTGAATGTAGCCATGTGTGGAGTACTAGTGTTGATCTTTAAATGTAACCATGTGTGGTGTACTAGTGTTGATGTTTGAATGTAGCCATGTGTGGAGTACTAGTGTTGATGTTTGAATGTAACCATGTGTGGAGTACTAGTGTTGATGTTTGAATGTAACCATGAGTGGTGTACTAGTGTTGATGTTTAAATGTAACCATGTGTTGTGTACTAGTGTTCATGTTTGAATGTAGCCATGTGTGGTGTACTAGTGTTGATGTTTAAATGTAGCGATGTGTGGTGTACTAGTGTTGATGTTTAAATGTAACCATGTGTGAAGTACTAGTGTTGATGTTTGAATGTAGCCATGTGTGGTGTACTAGTGTTGATGTTTGAATGTAGCCATGTGTGAAGTACTAGTGTTGATGTTTAAATGTAACCATGTGTGGTGTACTAGTGTTGATGTTTAAATGTAACCATGTGTGGTGTACTAGTGTTGATGTTTGAATGTAGCCATGTGTGGAGTACTAGTGTTGATGTTTGAATGTAACCATGTGTGGAGTACTAGTGTTGATGTTTGAATGTAACCATGTGTGGTGTACTAGTGTTGATGTTTGAATGTAACCATGTGTGAAGTACTAGTGTTGATGTTTAAATGTAACCATGGGTGGTGTACTAGTGTTGATGTTTGAATGTAACCATGTGGGGAGTACTAGTGTTGATGTTTGAATGTAACCATGTGTGGTGTACTAGTGTTGATGTTTGAATGTAACCATTTGTGGAGTACTAGTGTTGATGTTTGAATGTAACCATGTGGGAAGTACTAATGTTGATGTTTGAATGTAGCCATGTGTGGTGTACTAGTGTTGATGTTTGAATGTAACCATGTGTGAAGTACTAGTGTTGATGTTTGAATGTAACCATGTGTGAAGTACTAGTGTTGATGTTTAAATGTAACCATGGGTGGTGTACTAGTGTTGATGTTTGAATGTAGCCATGTGGGGAGTACTAGTGTTGATGTTTGAATGTAACCATGTGTGGTGTACTAGTGTTGATGTTTGAATGTAACCATGTGGGGAGTACTAGTGTTGATGTTTAAATGTAACCATGTGTGGTGTACTAGTGTTGATGTTTAAATGTAGCCATGTGTGGTGTACTAGTGTTGATGTTTAAATGTAACCATGTGGGGAGTACTAGTGTTGATGTTTGAATGTAACCATGTGTGGAGTACTAGTGTTGATGTTTGAATGTAACCATGTGTGGAGTACTAGTGTTGATGTTTGAATGTAACCATGTGTGGTGTACTAGTGTTGATGTTTGAATGTAACCATGTGTGGTGTACTAGTGTTGATGTTTAAATGTAACCATGTGTAGAGTACTAGTGTTGATGTTTGAATGTAACCATGTGTGGTGTACTAGTGTTGATGTTTAAATGTAACCATGTGTGGTGTACTAGTGTTGATGTTTGAATGTAGCCATGTGTGGAGTACTAGTGTTGATGTTTAAATGTAACCATGTGTGGAGTACTAGTGTTGATGTTTGAATGTAACCATGTGTGGAGTACTAGTGTTGATGTTTGAATGTAACCATGTGTGGAGTACTAGTGTTGATGTTTGAATGTAACCATGTGTGGAGTACTAGTGTTGATGTTTGAATGTAACCATGTGGGGAGTACTAGTGTTGATGTTTGAATGTAACCATGTGGGGAGTACTAGTGTTGATGTTTGAATGTAACCATGTGTGATGTACTAGTGTTGATGTTTGAATGTAACCAGGTGTGGTGTACTAGTGTTGATGTTTAAATGTAACCATGTGTGGTGTACTAGTGTTGATGTTTAAATGTAACCATGTGTGGAGTACTAGTGTTGATGTTTGAATGTAGCCATGTGTGGTGTACTAGTGTTGATGTTTGAATGTAACCATGTGTGGTGTACTAGTGTTGATGTTTAAATGTAACCATGTGTGGAGTACTAGTGTTGATGTTTGAATGTAACCATGTGTGGAGTACTAGTGTTGATGTTTGATTGTAACCATGTGTGGTGTACTAGTGTTGATGTTTAAATGTAACCATGTGTTGTGTACTAGTGTTGATGTTTGAATGTAGCCATGTGTGGTGTACTAGTGTTGATGTTTGAATGTAGCCATGTGTGGTGTACTAGTGTTGATGTTTAAATGTAACCATGTGTGAAGTACTAGTGTTGATGTTTGAATGTAGCCATGTGTGGTGTACTAGTGTTGATGTTTGAATGTAGCCATGTGTGAAGTACTAGTGTTGATGTTTAAATGTAACCATGTGTGGTGTACTAGTGTTGATGTTTGAATGTAGCCATGTGTGAAGTACTAGTGTTGATGTTTAAATGTAACCATGTGTGGTGTACTAGTGTTGATGTTTGAATGTAGCCATGTGTGGAGTACTAGTGTTGATGTTTCAATGTAACCATGTGTGGAGTACTAGTGTTGATGTTTGAATGTAACCATGTGTGGTGTACTAGTGTTGATGTTTAAATGTAATCATGTGTGGAGTACTAGTGTTGATGTTTGAATGTAACCATGTGTGAAGTACTAGTGTTGATGTTTGAATGTAACCATGTGGGGAGTACTAGTGTTGATGTTTGAATGTAACCATGTGTGGTGTACTAGTGTTGATGTTTGAATGTAACCATGTGTGGTGTACTAGTGTTGATGTTTGAATGTAACCATGTGTGGAGTACTAGTGTTGATGTTTGAATGTAACCATGTGGGAAGTACTAATGTTGATGTTTGAATGTAGCCATGTGTGGTGTACTAGTGTTGATGTTTGAATGTAACCATGTGTGAAGTACTAGTGTTGATGTTTGAATGTAACCATGTGTGAAGTACTAGTGTTGATGTTTAAATGTAACCATGGGTAGTGTACTAGTGTTGATGTTTGAATGTAACCATGTGGGGAGTACTAGTGTTGATGTTTGAATGTAACCATGTACGGTGTACTAGTGTTGATGTTTGAATGTAACCATGTGGGGAGTACTAGTGTTGATGTTTAAATGTAACCATGTGTGGTGTACTAGTGTTGATGTTTAAATGTAGCCATGTGTGGTGTACTAGTGTTGATGTTTAAATGTAACCATGTGGGGAGTACTAGTGTTGATGTTTGAATGTAACCATGTGTGGAGTACTAGTGTTGATGTTTGAATGTAACCATGTGTGGAGTACTAGTGTTGATGTTTGAATGTAACCATGTGTGGTGTACTAGTGTTGATGTTTGAATGTAACCATGTGTGGTGTACTAGTGTTGATGTTTAAATGTAACCATGTGTAGAGTACTAGTGTTGATGTTTGCATGTAACCATGTGTGGTGTACTAGTGTTGATGTTTAAATGTAACCATGTGTGAAGTACTAGTGTTGATGTTTGAATGTAACCATGTGTGGTGTACTAGTGTTGATGTTTAAATGTAACCATGTGTAGAGTACTAGTGTTGATGTTTGCATGTAACCATGTGTGGTGTACTAGTGTTGATGTTTAAATGTAACCAGGTGTGGTGTACTAGTGTTGATGTTTAAATGTAACCATGTGGGGAGTACCAGTGTTGATGTTTAAATGTAACCATGTGGGGAGTACTAGTGTTGATGTTTAAATGTAGCCATGTGTGAAGTACTAGTGTTGATGTTTGAATGTAACCATGGGTGGTGTACTAGTGTTGATGTTTGAATGTAGCCATGTGTGGTGTACTAGCGTTGATGTTTTAATGTAACCATGTGTGGTATACTAGCGTTGATGTTTGAATGTAACCATGTGTGAAGTACTAGTGTTGATGTTTAAATGTAACCATGTGGGGAGTACTAGTGTTGATGTTTGAATGTAACCATGTGTGGTGTACTAGTGTTGATGTTTGAATGTAGCCATGTGTGGTGTACTAGTGTTGATGTTTGAATGTAACCATGTGTGAAGTACTAGTGTTGATGTTTAAATGTAACCATGTGTGGTGTACTAGTGTTGATGTTTGAATGTAACCATGTGGGGAGTACTAGTGTTGATGTGTGAATGTAACCATGTGTGGTGTACTAGTGTTGATGTTTGAATGTAACCATGTGTGGTGTACTAGTGTTGATGTTTGAATGTAACCATGTGGGGAGTACTAGTGTTGATGTTTAAATGTAACCATGTGTGGTGTACTAGTGTTGATGTTTAAATGTAACCATGTGTGGTGTACTAGTGTTGATGTTTGAATGTAGCCATGTGGGGAGTACTAGTGTTGATGTTTGAATGTAACCATGTGTGGTGTACTAGTGATGATGTTTGAATGTAACCATGTGTGGAGTACTAGTGTTGATGTTTGAATGTAGCCATGTGTGGTGTACTAGTGTTGATGTTTAAATGTAGCCATGTGTGGAGTACTAGTGTTGATGTTTGAATGTAACCATGTGTGGTGTACTAGTGTTGATGTTTGAATGTAACCATGTGGGGAGTACTAGTGTTGATGTTTGAATGTAACCATGTGTGGAGTACTAGTGTTGATGTTTAAATGTAACCATGTGTGAAGTACTAGTGTTGATGTTTGAATGTAACCATGTGTGAAGTACTAGTGTTGATGTTTGAATGTAACCATGTGTGAAGTACTAGTGTTGATGTTTGAATGTAGCCATGTGTGAAGTACTAGTGTTGATGTTTGAATGTAACCATGTGTGAAGTACTAGTGTTGATGTTTGAATGTAACCATGTGTGAAGTACTAGTGTTGATGTTTGAATGTAACCATGTGTGGTGTACTAGTGTTGATGTTTGAATGTAGCCATGTGTGAAGTACTAGTGCTGATGTTTGAATGTAACCATGTGTGAAGTACTAGTGTTGATGTTTGAATGTAACCATGTGTGAAGTACTAGTGTTGATGTTTGAATGTAACCATGTGTGAAGTACTAGTGTTGATGTTTGAATGTAACCATGTGTGGTGTACTAGTGTTGATGTTTGAATGTAGCCATGTGTGGTGTACTAGTGTTGATGTTTGAATGTAGCCATGTGTGGTGTACTAGTGTTGATGTTTGAATGTAGCCATGTGTGGAGTACTAGTGTTGATGTTTGAATGTAGCCATGTGTGGTGTACTAGTGTTGATGTTTAAATGTAACCATGTGTGGAGTACTAGTGTTGATGTTTGAATGTAACCATGTGTGGAGTACTAGTGTTGATGTTTGAATGTAACCATGTGGGGAGTACTAGTGTTGATGTTTGAATGTAACCATGTGTGGTGTACTAGTGTTGATGTTTAAATGTAACCATGTGGGGAGTACTAGTGTTGATGTTTAAATGTAACCATGTGTGGTGTACTAGTGTTAATGTTTGAATGTAGCCATGTGTGAAGTACTAGTGTTGATGTTTGAATGTAACCATGTGGGGAGTACTAGTGTTGATGTTTAAATGTAACCATGTGGGGAGTACTAGTGTTGATGTTTAAATGTAGCCATGTGGGGAGTACTAGTGTTGATGTTTGAATGTAACCATGTGTGGTGTACTAGTGTTGATGTTTGAATGTAACCATGTGGGGAGTACTAGTGTTGATGTTTAAATGTAACCATGTGTGGAGTAATAGTGAGTCAAGTCATGAAACACAGTTACACTTCCATGATTTTGTCAGAACATGCATTTTAGTAAATAAAAGCTATATGTGGACGGTGAAGACCCTGGTGAGACTGTGAGAATGCATTAAAACCCCAAAACTCCCCCCCCCCCCCCCCCCCCCCCAGCTCATTAACAGTTATATTGAATAAATCTGCAGCAGACACTTTCTATAAATGAATGTGTAATTACTGAAATGAGTTGAAAACATTGTGGCAAAAGGTGAAATGGGTCATTATATGCAATTTCGTTGTTTGCCAGAATGTTTTTTAGAAGTTATTTGCTGCAGATGAGTTTGCAAGAGGGAAGGCGTTAAAACAAATACCTCATATGACATATTTAGAGATGTCCACTTTGAAATAAGAACAAGGAAAAGTTGTAATATCTGCAAAATGATAAAAGTATAATTAAAAGTTGGAAACATTAAGGGAAAAGTAGAAATTGCACGGAACGGGAAACTTCTCTTTATCCTGTGATGTTTTCATTTTAAATAACTCTGAAAGTTGTTTGTTTCATGTAAAGGGCTAGTAAAGAGCATAAACTATGATGAAACATGACATGATGAAATATGATATAAATATACTATATAAACTATAATGAAACATGACATAAATATATACATAAACTATGATGAAACATGACATGATGAACCATGACATAAATATATGACCTATGATGAAACATGACATAAATATACAAATAAAAACTATTATGAAATATGACATAAATATACTATATAAACTTGATGAAATATTACATAAATATACTACATAAACTATGATGAAATATTACATAAATATACATATATAAATGATAAAGTATGACATAAAATAACATAATATAATTATATAACTTTGAAAACTTTGACGAAATATGACATAAACATACACTTTGATTAAATATGACATAAATAAACATATATAACCATGATGAAATATGACATAAATATACATTCTTTGCTATCAAATGACATAAATCATTTAGGAATGTCAATAAAACCTATCTAAATAATGAACAACGATTCGACTAACAAAAATAAAGTTTAAAAAAACAAACATGTTTGTTAATATATATATATAAAAGAAAAACAGACAACTAGAAAAAAAAAAATTAACCAAATACTTCACTAATCAGGCATTACTAAGTACTTTTCAAAAAATAAGAATATATGATAAATGCATGAAATTTATAGACATAAGGATATGACTTTAGAATTTAAACCTTTCCCACTTGCAGACTCATTTTGACACCTGCTGTACTGCTGCAGATGACTTTTAAAAACATTGTGGCTAAAGGAATATTAAATCCATAATTAGTAATTTCTCATTTCGCCCAAACATTCTCAACTGTATTAAATAATTATAATTTCATTATTATAATTATTTTCCATATGTTTGCCAAGATGTGTTCAAAGTCCTCTGCTGCGGATGTGTTGAATGTGGGTTCTATAGGGATAACGATTTATTTGTAAAAATGATGAAACACACATTCTGAATGTTACAGTATATATATATATAATGATGAAACACACATTCTGAATGTCATAGTATATATATATATATATATATAATGATGAAACACACATTCTGAATGTCATAGTATATATATATATAATGATGAAACACACATTCTGAATGTCATAGTATATATACATAATGATGAAACACACATTCTGAATGTCAAAGTATATATATATATATATATAATGATGAAACACACATTCTGAATGTCATAGTATATATACATAATGATGAAAATCACATTCTGACTGTCAAAGTATATGTATATATAATGATGAAACACACATTCTGAATGTCACAGTATATATATATATATAATGACGAAACACACATTCTGAATGTCATAGTATATATATATATATATGTATATATATAATGATTAAACACACATTCTGAATGTCAAAGTATATATAATAATGAAACACAAATTCTGAATGTCATATAGTATATATATATAATGATGAAACAAACATTCTGAATGTCATAGTATATATATATAATGATGAAACACACATTCTGAATGTCAAAGTATATATATATATATATAATGATGAAACACACATTCTGAATGTCATAGTATATATACATAATGATGAAACACACATTCTGAATGTCAAAGTATATATATATATAATGATGAAACACACATTCTGAATGTCACAGTATATATATATATATATATATATATTGATGAAACACACATTCTGAATGTCATAGTATATATACATAATGATGAAACACACATTCTGAATGTCAAAGTATATATATATATAATGATGAAACACACATTCTGAATGTCACAGTATATATATAAAATGATGAAACACACATTCTGAATGTCACAGTATATATATATTATGATGAAACACACATTCTGAATGTGACAGTATATATATTATGTTGAAACACACATTCTGAATGTGACAATATATACATTATGATGAAACACACATTCTGAATGTGACAATATATACATTATGATGAAACACACATTCTGAATGTGACAATATATATAAAATGATGAAACACACATTCTGAATGTCACAGTATAAATATATATATATATATATATATCCTAAGCTCAAAATAAGGTGCGTATTTCAAATTAAAACAAGAGGGCCATGATGGCCCTGGATCGCTCACCTTAATTATACAATGTACTGCAATGCAAAACACATCAAGACAATTATTCTGAATGCATCCTCCACAGTGTTAACAATATTTTCCTTCATTTGGCCTAGTGATCTATATTTTTTTACCTGATATGACCCATATTCCTACATGGACTAGATATCATTAAGACAACATTCTGACAAAGTTTCAACTTGCTCAAAGTAAAAATGCGGCCTCCGGAGTTTGAACAATATTTTCCTTTATTGACCTAGTTTCTGATCCAATATGACCCATATTCGAACTTGACCTAGATATAATTCAGACAAACATTCTGACCAAATTTCAAGCTGCTGAAGCAAAAAATGTGGCATCCAAAGTGTTCACAAGATTTTCCTTCAATTTGATCTAGTGACCTAGTTTTTGACCCGGCATGACCCATATTCGAACTTGGCCTAAATATCATTCAGCTCAACATTCTGAACAAATTTCAAGCCGCTGAAGCAAAACATGCGGCTTCTACAGAGCTAACAAGATTTTCCCTTAATTTGGCCTTGTGACCTAGTTTCTGATCCAATATGGCCCATATTTAAACTTGACCTAGATATCTTTAAGACAAACATTCTGACAAAATTTCAAGCTGCTGAAGCAAAAAATGAGGCATCCAAAGTGTTAACAAGATTTTCCTTCAATTTGGCCTAGTGATCTAGTTTTTGACCCGGCATGACCCATATTCGAACTTGGCCTAGATATCATTCAGCTCAACATTCTGAACAAATTTCAAGCCGCTGAAGCAAAATATGCAGCTTCTACAGAGTTAACAAGATTTTCCCTCAATTTGGCCTAGTGACCTAGTTTCTGACCTAGATATCTTTAAGACAAACATTCTGACCAAATTTCAAGTTGCTGAAGCAAAAAATGCGGCATCCAAAGTGTTAACAAGATTTTCCTTCAATTTGACCTAGTGACCTAGTTTTTGACCCGGCATAACCCATATTCGAACTTGACCTAGATATTTTTAAGACAAACATTCTGACAAAATTTCAAACTGCTTAAGCAAAAATTGCGGCCTCTGGAGTGTTAACAAGATTTTCCTTCAATTTGGCCTAGTGACCTACTTCTTGACCCGACGTGACCCATGTTCGAACTTGACCTACATATCATTAAGACAAACATTCTGATAAAGTTTCAACATGCTCAAGTTGAAAATGTGGCCTCCAGAGTGTTAACAAGATTTCGCTTCAATTTGACCTAGTGACCTCGTTTTTGACCTCATATGGCCCAGTTTCGAACTTGTCCAAGATTTTATGGAGATGAACGTTCTGATAAACTTTCATGAAGATTGGATGCAAAATGTAGCCTGTAGAGTGTTAACAAGCTCAAATGTTGACGACGCACGACGCACGACGGACGACGGACGGACGCCGGACAAAATGTGATCCCAATAGCTCACCTTGCACTTCGTGCATAGGTGAGCTAAAAAACTAGAGCTGTCGGAGGACAGCGCGCTCGACTATTCCACCGCTTATTTAAGTTACCGAGATAATGGACTCTAATGTAGTTGCATGCAAAACATTAACCACAATTTCTTAGTGGGTGATAATTTGCATTATATGCAGGATAGTGTTATTTAACATGATTATTTTCATAGGTTTGATGGTTAGATAGGGTTGTATAACCTTTCAATGGAATGCATCAAGTAGTTACTAAGATATGGACTCTTAATGTATTTGCACGCAAACCTTTAACCATAATTTCTAAGTAAAAAAAGGGCAACAATTTGCACCATATACAGGATAGAGTTATCTTAATTGGTTGTGTTTATAGTTGTACAATTGGGAAAGGTTGTATAAAGTTTCAATACAATTGTTCAAGTTGTTACTGAGATTACACTCTAAATGTAGTTGCAAAACTTTAACCAGAATTTCTAAGTCCAAAAAGGTCCATAACTTGCATAAAATGCTGGTTGGTAAGGGCTGTATAACGTTTCAATGCAATGCATCAAGTAGTTACTAAGAGATGGTCTCTTTATGTAGTTGCATGCAAAACTTTAACCAGAATTTATAAGTCCAAAAAGGCCATAACTTGCATAAAATGCAGGATAGAGTTATCATACTTGATAATCTACATAGGTGTGATAGTTGGGTAGGGTTGTATAAAGGTTCAATGCAATGCATCAAGTATATACTGAGACGTGGACTCTTAATTTAGTTGCACGCAAAACTTTAACCAGTATTTCTATGTAAAAAAAGGGCCATAACTTGCATAAAATGCAGAATAGAGCTATCATACTTGATAATCTACACAGGTGTAATAGTTGGGTAGGGTTGTAGAAAGTTTCAATGCAATGCAGCAAGTAAATACTGAGATATGGACTCTTAATTTAGTAGCACGCAAAACTTTAACCAGAATTTCTAAGTAAACAAGAGGGCCATGATGGCCCTGGAATCGCTCACCTGATTTTTTTTTTTCACTTTAGCTATATAAGCCCCGCCCCCTGGCAGTCATCGTTTCCGACCAATCAACTTGGCTTGAAGGAATCTGATAGAGGGTCACCCTAGGAACATTTCTACAAAATTATTTGGAAATCTGCCAGACACTTTTGGAGGAGAAGATTTTTTAAGTTTTCACTATAGCCATAAAAGGCAAAATAGCCCCGCCCCCCCTGGTGGCCATGTTTTTCGACCAATCAACTTGGCTTGAAGGAATCTGATAGAGGGTCATCCAAGGGACATTTCTACAAAATTATTTGAAAATCAGCCTGACACTTTCGGAGGAGAAGATTTTTTAAGTTTTCACTTTGGCCATATAAGGCAAAATAGCCCCGCCCCCTGGCGGCCATGTTTATCGATTAATCAACATGGCTTGAAGGAATCTGATAGAGGGTCACCCAAGGAACATTTCTACAAAATTATTTGAAAATCGGCCCGACACTTATGGAGGAGAAGATTTTTTAAGTTTTCACTATAGCCATAAAAGGCAAAATAGCCCCGCCCCCTGGCGGCCATGCTTTTTGACCAATCAACATGGCTTGAAGGAATCTGATAGAGGATCACCCAAGGAACATTTCTACAAAATTATTTGAAAATCGGCCTGACACTTTTGCAGGAGAAGATTTTTTAAGTTTGCACTATAGCCATATAAGGCAAAATAGCCCCGCCCCCCCTGGCGGCCATGTTTTTCGACCAATCAACATGGCTTGGAGGAATCTGATAGAGGGTCACCCAAGGAACATTTCTACAAAATTATTTGAAAATTGGCCTGACACTTTCGGAGGAGAAGATTTTTTAAGTTTTCACTATAGCCATATAAGGCAAAATAGCCCCGCCCCCCCCTGGCGGCCATGTTTTTCGACCAATCAACATGGCTTGAAGGAATCTCATAGAGGGTCATCCAAGGAACATTTCTACAAAATTATTTGAAAATCTGCCAACCAGTCTGGGAGAAGAAGAATTTTGAAGTTTTTTTCATTTCGTTGCCATGGAAACCAGAATTCTGCATGGATCCCAAAAAATTGAAGGAAATCTGGTGAGGTCATTGAGAGGATGCTTTCTGTGAAGTTTCATCCCAATTGACCCACTGGTTACTGAGAAGAAGTTGACACACGGCGCACGACGCACACCGCACGACGCACGACGCACGCCGGACAAAAGGCGATCACAATAACTCACCTTGAGCAAAGCTCAGGTGAGCTAAAAAAAGTGCCATAACTTGCCTAAAATGCAGGATAGAGTTATCTAACTTGTTAATCTACATAGGTGTAATAGTTGGGTAGGGTTGTATAAAGGTTCAATGCAATGCATCAAGTATATACTGAGATATGGACTCTTAATTTAGTTGCATGCAAAACTTTAACCAGAATTTCTAAGTAAAAAAAGGGCCATAACTTGCATAAAATGCAGGATAGAGTTATCTTAGATGATACTCTACACAGGTGTGATAGTTGGGTAGGGTTGTAGAAAGTTTCAATGCAATGCATCAAGTAAATACTGAGATATGGACTCTTAATTTAGTTGCACGCAAAACTTTAACCAGAATTTCTAAGTAAAAAAAGGGCCATAACTTGCATAAAATGCAGGATAGAGTTATCTAACTTGATAATCTACATAGGTGTGATAGTTGGGTAGTGCTGTATAAAGTTTCAATGCAATGCATCAATTAAATACTGAGATATGGACTCTTACTTTAGTTGCACGCAAAACTTTAACCAGAATTTCTAAGTAAAAAAGGGCCATAACTTGCATAAAATTCAGGATAGAGTTATCTAACTTGATAATCTACATTGGTGTGATAGTTTGGTAGGGTTGTAGAAAGTTTCAATGCAATACATGTAGTATTTAAGAACTTGCATGCAAAACCTTAACCAAAGTGTGACGTGGACGCCGACGGCGACGCCGACGCCAGGGTGAGTAGTATAGCTCTCATATTCTTCGAATAGTCGAGCTAAAAATCCTTGTTTGACACTTTAACCCTATGTCACAAGTACTCAAAAGAATCTTCTCACTGAGTACCCACAGCAAACAGTGTTATACTGGATAATACCGCCAACAGTGTTATACTGGATAATACCCCAACAGTGTTATACTGGATAATACCCCAACAGTGTTATACTGGATAATACCCCAACAGTGTTATACTGGATAATACCCCAACAGTGTTATACTGGATAATACCCCAACAGTGTTATACTGGATAATACCGCCAACAGTTTTATACCGGATAATACCTCCAACAGTTTATACTGGATAATACTGCCAACAGTTTTATACCGGATAATACCTCCAACAGTTTATACTGGATAATACCGCCAACAGTTTTATACCGGATAATACCCCTAACAGTTTTATACCGGATAATACCCCTAACAGTTTTATACCGGATCATATCACAAACAGTGTTATACTGGATAATACCCCTAACAGTTTTATACTGGATAATACCCCTAACAGTTTTATACTGGACAATACCCCTAACAGTGTAACACCGGATCATATCACAAACAGTGTAACACCGGACAATCAAACTCAATATTAAAGGGACTGTATCAAACTCAATATTAAAGGGACTGTATCACAATGTGTTGGTCACACTTTTAGAAATATAAGTATTTTTTCTTAAAATCTAACATAAAGTAAAAATTAAGCGAAACAAAGTTGATTGCTATTCTAGTAGTATTTATAGAGACAATTTATTTTATAGAGATATAGTATTAAAAAATAAACTTACTGGGTTAGTGGACCAGGCCCGATTCCTCCAACGTTTACTTAACTTAAAAACTTAAACTAAGTTTTAAAGTTATTTGTATTCCACCAACGTCCACTTTATTATTTTTACTTAATTAAGGTAAGTATTTCGTTAAATAGGTCGTTTAAATATCCAAAAATATTTTTAGACGAAAGAAATGAAAAGAGTTATTGTGACTGGTAACGTGTCTAAATTGTAACCAGAAGTCAGAAGTCAGATAATTTTTGCGCAATTATTTGACAACAACATAAACACTGTAAAACTGTCAATCCGTTTATAGGCCTACACTAAAATGGAAAAGGAAAACAAAAATAAATGGGCTAGGCAAGCCAATTTCACCATACAAGATTTTTCAGTCGTTCCTTGTTCTTGAATACATAAAACATGAATACACAATATATTTTCATTCCTTTGTTTTGAAGAAATTAATGACCAAATCCTTCGTCAGTCATTGAAATTACCTTTTACATTTCACTTGTCCAAAAATCCTAAATGTTCAACAACTAAACGGACTGTCTGCAGACGGAGCCGATAACGAGCGAAAAAAATCAACATCGTTTTATTCCTCGTCCAATACTGGACGGGGAATAACTATTATTTATGGCCTTTGACGATAGCGGCGTCTCATTTGAGCAGTCATTTTATTCCCTTAAGTATTTAAGTTTGTGGTTAAGTGGACGTCCGTAGTGAACTTAAATACTTAACAATATTTGTTGAGTTTTTACGTTTTTAATCATTTTACTTAGCAAAGAAACGTTGGTGGAATGTGTTTTTACTTAAACTGAGGAAAATTCTTAGTTTAAGTAACACTTAGCGCTAAGTATTGTTGGTGGAATCGGGGCCAGGTTACTCTTTCCCACACACAGTAGAAAACTTTTAAAAACATTGTGGCATTAGAAGGAATTGCTAATACTGAGAAATTTCTTATTTTGTCAAAATGTTTTCAACTGCAGATTTGTATGTTGAAGACGGGTTAAGACATTAATTCACAAATAGTTTTCTATAACTAAACATCAAGTTTTGTAACAATAATAACTAATACAAGTTTTGTAACACTAATAACTAATACAAGTTTTGTAACACTAATAACTAACACTAGTTTGCAAAGAACTTTGAGATTATTTGGTTTTTAGATAAAAAGAAGAGTGAGACAGTCCAATTAATCCTTTCCCACATTCAATCATTTTGCAGCAGATGGTTTTGAAAACAAAACAAGAATGACAAAAATCTTTATAAAAAAAGCAGCATCGTTCTTGAATCGAGTTGAAAACATTTTAGAACAAGAAAATGTGTCCATGGAACACGGATGCCCCGGTTGTTAACTATATTTTAAAACGGACGGACGAACAGTTGGTCCAACCTCAAATTGATACAATTTTTTAAACAATGATATGTTGATTTTCATTTGTGTGAAGTTTCATAATGATAGGACATCAGGTTCACTAAAATCTAACTTGACCAAAAACTTTAACCTGAGAATGGAATGGACGAACAGACAGACGAACGGACGGACGAACAGTTGGTCCAACCTCAAATTGATACAATTTTTTAAACAATGATATGTTGATTGTCATTTGTGTGAAGTTTCATAATGATAGGACATCAGGTTCACTAAAATCTAACTTGACCAAAAACTTTAACCTGAGAATGGAATGGACGAACAGACAGACGAACAGACGGACGAACAGTTGGTCCAACCTCAAATTGATACAATTTTTTAAAGAATGATATGTTAATAGTCATTTGTGTGAAGTTTCATCATGATCGGACATCAGCCTCACTAAAATCTAACTTGACCAAAAACTTTAACCTGAGAATGGAATGGACGAACAGACGGATGAACAGTTGGTCCAACCTCAAATTGATACAATTTTTTAAACAATGATATGTTGATTGTCATTTGTGTGAAGTTTCATAATGATAGGACATCAGGTTCACTAAAATCTAACTTGACCAAAAACTTTAACCTGAGCGGGACGGACGAACGGACGAACGGACGGACGGACGAACGGACGGACTAACAGACCGGAAAACTATATGCCCCTCATACTTCGTATGCCGGGGCATAAAAAAGGAGAAATGACGCGTTATGAACAATTTCTTCTTTTGCCACTATGTTTTTAAAAGTCTTCTGCTGCATATAAATCAAATTGAAAAAAAATCAAGTGGGAAAGGGATAAATTATATCTCATGTACGTTTGACCCTAAACGGTGGGTTCTTTATGTACATTTGACCTTAAACTGTGGGTTCTTTATGTACATTTGACCCTAAACGGTGGGTTCTTTATGTACTTTAGTTCCATATTTGTCATCTAACATGTACATTTGACCTTAAACGGTGGGTTCTTTATGTACTTTAGTTCCATATTTGTCATCTAACATGTACATTTGACCTTAAACGGTGGGTTCTTTATGTACTTTAGTTCCATATTTGTCATCTAACATGTACATTTAACCCTAAACGGTGGGTTCTTTATGTACTTAGTTCCATATTTGTCATCTAACATGTACATTTGACCTTAAACGGTGGGTTCTTTATGTACTTTAGTTCCATATTTGTCATCTAACATGTACATTTGACCTTAAGCGGTGGGTTCTTTATGTACTTTAGTTCCATATTTGTCATCTAACATGTACATTTAACCCTAAACGGTGGGTTCTTTAGTTCCATATTTGTCATCTAACATGTACATTTGACCTTAAACGGTGGGTTCTTTATGTACTTTAGTTCAATATTTGTCATCTAATATGTACATTTAACCTTAAACGGTGGGTTCTTTATGTACTTTAGTTCCATATTTGTCATCTAACATGTACATTTGATCTTAAACGGTGGGGTCTTTATGTACTTTAGTTCCATATTTGTCATCTAACATGTACATTTGATCTTAAACAGTGGGTTCTTTATGTACTTTAGTTCCATATTTGTCATCTAACATGTACATTTGATCTTAAACGGTGGGTTCTTTATGTACTTTAGTTCTATATTTGTCATCTAACATGTACATTTGACCTTAAACGGTGGGTTCTTTATGTACTTTAGTTCCATATTTGTCATCTAACATGTACATTTGACACTAAACGGTGGGCTCTTTATGTACTTTAGTTCCATATTTGTCATCTAACATGTACATTTGACCTTAAACGGTGGGTTCTTTATGTACTTTAGTTCCATATTTGTCATCTAACATGTACATTTGACCTTAAACGGTGGGTTCTTTATGTACTTTAGTTCCATATTTGTCATCTAACATGTACATTTGACCTTAAATGGTGGGTTCTTTATATACTTTAGTTCCATATTTGTCATCTAACATGTACATTTAACCTTAAACGGTGGGTTCTTTATGTACTTTAGTTCCACATTTGTCATCTAACATGTACATTTGACCTTAAACGTTGGGTTCTTTATGTACTTCAGTTCCGTATTTGTCATCTAATATGTACATTTGATCTTAAACGGTGGGTTCTTTATGTACTTTAGTTCCATATTTGTCATCTAACATGTACATTTGATCTTAAACAGTGGGTTCTTTATGTACTTTAGTTCCATATTTGTCATCTAACATGTACATTTGATCTTAAACGGTGGGTTCTTTATGTACTTAGTTCCATATTTGTCATCTAACATGTACATTTGACCTTAAACGGTGGGTTCTTTATGTACTTTAGTTCCATATTTGTCATGTAACATGTACATTTGACCTTTAACGGTGGGTTCTTTATGTACTTTAGTTCCATATTTGTCATCTAACATGTACATTTAACCCTAAACGGTGGGTTCTTTATGTACTTTAATTCCATATTTATCATCTAACATGTACATTTGACCTTAAACGGTGGGTTCTTTATGTACTTTAGTTCCATATTTGTCATCTAACATGTACATTTAACCCTAAACGGTGGATTCTTTATGTACTTTAGTTCCATATTTGTCATCTAACATGTACATTTGACCTTAAACGGTGGGTTCTTTATGTACTTTAGTTCCATATTTGTCATCTAATATGTACATTTAACCTTAAACGGTGGGTTCTTTATGTACTTTAGTTCCATATTTGTCATCTAACATGTACATTTGATCTTAAACGGTGGGGTCTTTATGTACTTTAGTTCCATATTTGTCATCTAACATGTACATTTGATCTTAAACAGTGGGTTCTTTATGTACTTTAGTTCCATATTTGTCATCTAACATGTACATTTGATCTTAAACGGTGGGTTCTTTATGTACTTTAGTTCTATATTTGTCATCTAACATGTACATTTGACCTTAAACGGTGGGTTCTTTATGTACTTTAGTTCCATATTTGTCATCTAACATGTACATTTGACACTAAACGGTGGGCTCTTTATGTACTTTAGTTCCATATTTGTCATCTAACATGTACATTTGACCTTAAACGGTGGGTTCTTTATGTACTTTAGTTCCATATTTGTCATCTAACATGTACATTTGACCTTAAAAGGTGGGTTCTTTATGTACTTTAGTTCCATATTTGTCATCTAACATGTACATTTGACCTTAAACGGTGGGTTCTTTATGTACTTTAGTTCCATACTTGTCATCTAACATGTACATTTGACATTAAACGGTGGGTTCTTGATGTACTTTAGTTCCATATTTGTCATCTAACATGTACATTTGACCTTAAACGGTGGGTTCTTTATGTACTTTAGTTCCATATTTGTCATCTAACATGTACATTTGACCTTAAATGGTGGGTTCTTTATATACTTTAGTTCCATATTTGTCATCTAACATGTACATTTAACCTTAAACGGTGGGTTCTTTATGTACTTTAGTTCCACATTTGTCATCTAACATGTACATTTGACCTTAAACGTTGGGTTCTTTATGTACTTCAGTTCCGTATTTGTCATCTAATATGTACATTTGATCTTAAACGGTGGGTTCTTTATGTACTTTAGTTCCATATTTGTCATCTAACATGTACATTTGATCTTAAACAGTGGGTTCTTTATGTACTTTAGTTCCATATTTGTCATCTAACATGTACATTTGATCTTAAACGGTGGGTTCTTTATGTACTTAGTTCCATATTTGTCATCTAACATGTACATTTGACCTTAAACGGTGGGTTCTTTATGTACTTTAGTTCCATATTTGTCATGTAACATGTACATTTGACCTTTAACGGTGGGTTCTTTATGTACTTTAGTTCCATATTTGTCATCTAACATGTACATTTAACCCTAAACGGTGGGTTCTTTATGTACTTTAATTCCATATTTATCATCTAACATGTACATTTGACCTTAAACGGTGGGTTCTTTATGTACTTTAGTTCCATATTTGTCATCTAACATGTACATTTAACCCTAAACGGTGGATTCTTTATGTACTTTAGTTCCATATTTGTCATCTAACATGTACATTTAACCCTAAACGTGGGTTCTTTATGTACTTTAGTTCCATATTTGTCATCTAACATTATGTAACGCTTTCCCCACATTCAACAAATCTTCAGCAACCGACTTTCAAAGCATCTTGGCAAAAGTATAGAAAACCACTAAAAATAAAAGTGCAATTACTAAGATGGGTTGAAAATATTTTGGCGATTTCTTTTTTGCCACAAAATTGTCCAAAGTTGTCTGCTGCAGAGGCATAAGAAAGATCTACATGTGGGAAATGGTTAAATATCTGTAAATCATCTGGATACTCAAAATTCTTACATAGATTTCGATAGAGTAATGCTACAAATGAAAAAGTAAACAAAGGAAAAGGAAGATAATCAAATCATATGACATTCTTCCAGTGCATTTGTTTGGCTAAAAGAAATTCATATGATAGTACAATGCCCCTGTGGCTGGGGGACCCTCAAGAAGAACAAACTTAGCTCTTGAAAGTAGCGTAATAACCCAAAACAAACAAATGTTATTTCACCTCCCACTAGAAACTAGCGATTTCATTGGACAAGAGCAGTCACGTGGTGACCCCCTAAATTTCTATAGTGGGTCAGTTTGAAGTCAATAGTCGACAAAATGGCCGCCATTCATTGATTTTTCCTATAAAATCAACTTTTTCTATCCCAAAATCACGGAAATCACTAACAATATTACAACTGTAAACTGTGTTTATGAAAATGAACACAAACAATTTCCGTAGTGGGTCAGTAACAGACCAAATAACTGATTTATTTCATCAACCACCTTTCATGAGCAAAACAAATTGATATTGTTTCATTTCATTATTAAAAGTGGGTTTAATACTAGTAATTTAAAAAATACTTGGACCGAAAACTAGGAAAAGGACGTCAATTCAGCGGTTTGACGTCATGACGCTAAAACATGAAAGGTGGTCGATGAAATAAATCAGTTATTTGGTCTGTTACTGACCCACTACGGAAAAATAGGGGGTCTGGAATGTATAGGGGGATTCGGATCGCGAATTTTCCGGATTAACGGCGTCCGGTTTAACAAGGTTCGACTGTACCAGATAAATCACCAGGAACCAAACATCAAGTACATGTACCAGATAAATCTCCAGGAACCGAACATAAAGTACATGTACCAGATAAATCTCCAGGAACCAAACATCAAGTACATGTACCAGATAAATCTCCAGGAACCAAACATCAAGTACATGTACCAGATAAATCTCCAGGAACCAAACATCATAAGCTGAAAGATTGTCATTCCCAATCATTGTAAATAAAATCTAAAGTATCACACAGAACTTGCTCCCTCGTTCACAATTCTCTGCTGGAATGGTTACCCGGGTGATGGTGGTAATATGATTGTGTGGAGTATAAGAAAGTGTGGCGGGGCGGTTGATATGGGGTCGGGCCGGTGGGTCAGTCAGCACCCATCTTGTTGAACACAGCATGGAAATATCTTGGTGGCCCTGACCTAATGACCTATAAATAAATAAACAAAAGGGGATGAGATTACAGCATCAACGTTGTTTTGTTCACTTCCACTAGGTTATTGCATCTATATGGGAAAATATTGTGTTGGACGAGCTTGCGAGGGCAGAACTCCGCCGAAGGAACAATTCCCAACACAATAGATTCCCATAAACATGCAATAACCTTTTTATTGTATAATTTGATATTGGCTATTTAAAATGTGTCATTTTGTTTGTTTTAAACACTTTACCATTTAAAAAATTAACACTCGTTTTGGATTGTTTAGATGAATAAACGTTAAAGATCTATCGCGCAATTATACTGTCCTTTCTGATGGTTGCTAGGGTCGTGGAAAAATATAATTTATGAACCGCCATTGTTGTTCCCCATTTGGTTTCGACTCGAAATTGAATCTTCGACAAAATGATGTACAACGCTTTTTCTAACAGTGTTTTTCATCAGAAATCGTGTATTATCTTATTCTGGTATTTCCGCCTGGATATTTGTGTTCTTTATCACGATTTGTATGCCCCTTTTGACCTCCCAGTATGTTCTGTAAAGTGAACACACGTCTTCTATACTGCGTTGATAAACTTCACATCGGAGGATGACAAAAAAATCTGAAGACCTACCTTTAAAACAATCATTTGCTTAATCATCCTAGCAGTTATGAATCCCTCTTTATTTTGTGTTCATGTGTAATTGAGATACACTTATAATAGACAATCAAAACAACTTTATAGAGTACGTCCTTACAAGCGAGCAATATTATTGATCTACAAGTCACATTATTATGTCAGAAACTACGTAGATATTTTTACAAACACAGCTAACGCTATAAATAGACCAGATTGGATTTTTTGTATTTTTGTCGATTTTTCACGTCTCATCTATAAAAGATGTACCAAATAATGAACTACGAACAGTATTAGCACAGTTTTTTCCTAGGAGTATCAGAGACTGGAACCCCCTTCCTCTGGACCTTGCGCAGATCACGTCTGTAGACTTATTCAAGTCCCGTCTACATTGATACACAGCCTGAACCAACACAGATGTTTTTTATTTCATTTTTATTTGTAAATATTCCTTATTGGTGGTTTTTACCATTTTGATTGCGTCACTTGCTTGCGATGCACTAAGCCCTAGGCAGTAACAAAGTAGAAGTAGAAGTTAGCTGGTCTCTAAATCATCAAAGGTTGGATGAGAGCGCTTTGTAACGTTACTGTATGGAAATAGTTCCATCCTTAGCAGCATGTGAAAAAGATCTGAGTGCAATATCAATGTGCGCAATATCGATCCGTGCAATACCGACAGATACTGCATCCTTTTTCCAAATGGAAAATAGAAGGAAAAATATCAATGTATACAATAATTTCTCATATTACATGGTAATTTTTATTATTGATGCTACTGAACAATAATAGTTTTTAAACAATTCACACAGTGGATAATCTGGCACCATTTTTAAAGTAAAAAGATTGAAAGATAGATCAAGGTGGACAGCTTTTAAATCTTAGGTAAACAATTCTTCTAAAACAAAATAGTAAACTTCCTTTTACAATAATTCTTCAAAAGACGGCATTAAAAATAATTTTGCCCAAAATACGGGTAATCACCGTAAATACCCTTGATGATATTGCTGTTTCTTAAATGTATATTATCATTGAATTGTTTGTATTTGTATGTTTTTGTATGTAGTCATGTCTGGTAGCCAGACTTTTCGACCCTCCGACTTTTCGACCCGCGATTTACGTGACTATTCGACCCGCGATTTAGAAATTGTCAGATAGGACTATTATATGGTTTATTTATATAGAGACATGTTGTTTTATCTAATATGGTATAGTTTATAAGATTATAATGTTGGTTTTTTTTGTAAAAGTTGTACTAGTTAGACTTTATGAAAATATACTATATTATTGTCCTTTTCGACATTTTCACTCGGATATAAATTGTCGAATAGGAGTATTATATGGTATATTTGTATAGAAAGATGTTTATTTTTATCTAAGATTTTATAGTTTATAAAGATTATAATGGTTTTTTTTATTTGTAAAAATTGTACTAGTAAGATTTTTTGAAAATATACTATATTATTGTCCTTTTCGTCATTTTCACTCCAGTTTTGCGCTTGCTAAGGGTACGGATGGGGTTTAATTATAATAAACACTTTTATGATCAATTTTTTAAGTATTTAATAAAATTATCGAAAGCAATAAACAAATAAAATATATACACTGAACATAAAGTAGGTAAAAAATATAAAACAATTAACTAAATTCTATTTTAACACTAATATTTCCCATAAATGTCCCCTATCTCTTTTAAAAATTCCTCGCACACAATTTCATGATCGTCGTACCTGTCCCACAGGTCAAAAATCGCCGTGTCCATGTTTGCGTAGGTTGGTCGTCTCCTACGTCCAACCGAGTGATCAATGAGCAATTGCACATACACCCTAGTGGAATAATGCGTTATTTACACTTTTCCATATAACCAATAGTATACGAACTATCATATCACGACTATGTTTCATACTTTGAAAACATATCCACTCATTTACATTGTGTGAAAAGGAGAAATTGAACATGCGCTCTTTTGGGTGATAATGCGTTATTTACACTTTTCCATATAACCAATAGTATACGACCCTATATCATATTAATAATCTGTTTCATACTTTGAAAACATATCCACTCATATACATTGTGTGAAAAGGAGAAATTGAACATGCGCTCTTTTGGGTGATAATGCGTTATTTACACTTTTTCATATAACCAATAGTATACAAACTATCATATCACGACTATGTTTCATACTTTGAAAACAAATCCACTCATATACATTGTGTGAAAAGGAGCAATTGCACATACACCCTAGTGTGTGACAATGAGTAATTAACCCTATATCATATTAATAATCTGTTTCATACTTTGAAAACATATCCACTCATTTACATTGTGTGAAACCGTATATCTGTGGAACAGGATGTAAGTCTTCGCATAGTATATATATTACATAAAAGTACTCATAAAAGTACTCACCGGTGTTGCAGATACGATGTTGCCATCTGTCACATATATCGCATGTGATGCCATGTTGTAGTTGTCGAACAGGTTCTTCACAATCTATACACAGATCCGACATTTTAACACAATCACTTACAGAAGTCACAAGGCACAATCTTTTAATCAAATTTATTATAACTTCAACAATTCTGAACAGAGTAACATGGAATGAGGAAATTATTTGAAATGGTGGTGGATATACATTGATATATATACTATGTGTTCACTAACAACAATTATCGTATTATTAAAAATAAGCAATCAATACAATTAATTATTACAAATTAAAACAAACAAAAACAAAACATACCGCGTACATCAAAAGTAAGTACAATAACACAATAAGTTTCATCCTTTGTGTGTATCGGGCGCGAATAACATTATTAAATACCTCATTGATGGCAATTGAAATACGCAATTAATATAATAAGTACCTGTATTTAAAGTATTTAAAATAAGCATTCAAAGTAGATGAAACATCAATTAATTAATTTAATGAAAGATGTATTTAAACAATTAGAAGTAATCAAACAATTACCAAACAGTTATTACACAAACATTTGATTTCGTAATAAAACATTAATAATTAGCATTTAATTTCAAAACAACAAACATATTATAATTCAACAGTTTTAATAATGTATAATAACTACATATTAACGAGGGGTCTAATACGATCCGAAGGGTCGAATAGTCACGTAAATCGCGGGTCGAAAAGTCGAAAAGTCTGGCAGCCGTCATGTCTTACGTCTGTCTTTGCCATATAATTGTTTTGTAAATGGCCAAAGGCAAAGATGTTTGGCATTGTTTATAAAGAGCCATTTCTCCTATTTCTATGATTTCAAAAGACGTCTGCAGCACATGCCTTGAAAAGTGAATAGTTTTTCCATTAATGTTATAAATCATTAACATAATTATTAAACTTACTCAATCTGTTTACTGCAGGGCACTGATGATATCTGATTGTTGATCACAGAACACTGGGAACCATCCTCTGTTTGAATAGTTCTCTCATCTTTATTGTAAAATGTGTTGTTTTCTATATCACAAGACTGGGTCTCCACTAGAACCACACAGTAACCAGTTTGGGAGAATATTCGGTTTTCCTTCACCTACAAAAACACAACTAATTAACCATTTCCAACATGAAGAACCTTTCTGTCGCCTTTGAAAACATTGTGGCAAAAGAAGAAATTGCTTCTGATTTTCAACTCTTTTCAGTAAATATGTTTTCATTTTTAGAACTTTTCTATACTCTCACCCAGATGTGTTCAAAATCATCTGCTGAAATTTTTTTGTATGTGGGAAGGGGCTAAAACACACTTCTGACACAGATCTCAGTTACCAGCACTGCTATGTGGGAATGGGCTAAAACACACCTCTGACACAGATCTCAGTTACCAGCACTGCTATGTGGGAATTGGCTAAAACACACTTCTGACACAGATCTCAGTTACCAGCACTGCTATGTTGGAAAGGGCTAAAACACACCTCTGACACAGATCTCAGTTACCAGCACTGCTATGTGGGAATTGGCTAAAACACACTTCTGACACAGATCTCAGTTACCAGCACTGCTATGTGGGAACGGGCTAATACACACTTCTGACGCAGATCTCAGTTACCAGCACTGCTATGTGGAAACGGGCTAAAACACACTTCTGACGCAGATCTCAGTTACCAGCACTGCCGGCAATCTTATCTGGATAACAGAGCATTAGTAGTTATAATATCCCTGCAAGCCTGAGCGTCAAGAAATGAGGGAAGTCATCACACCTTAGTGAGAGAAGTTGTCACCCTTAAGTGAGAGAAGTCATCAATCCTAAATGAGGGAAGTAATCACCCCTTAGTGAGGGAAGTCATCACCCCATAGTGATAGAAGTCATCACCCCTTAGTGATAATAGTCATCACCCCATAGTGAGAGAAGTCATCACCCCTTAGTGATAATAGCCATCACCCTTAGTGATATAAGTCATGACCCCTTAGTGATATAAGGCATCACCCTTTAGTGATAATAGTCATCACCCCTTAGTGATATAAGACATCACCCGTTAGTGATAATAGTCATCATCCCTTAGTGATACTAGTCATCACCCCTTAGTGATATAAGTCATCACCCCATTAGTGATAGAAGTCATCACCCCTTAGTGATAATAATCATCACCCTTTTAGATAGGGAAGTCATCACCCCTTAGTGAGGGAAGTTGTCACCCTTAAGTGAGAGAAGTCATCAACCCTTAGTGTGAGAAGTCATCAACCCTTAGTGTGATAAGTTGTCACCCTTAAGTGAGAGAAGTCATCAACCCTTAGTGTGAGAAGTCATCACCCCTTATTGTGATAAGTTGTCAACCCTAAAGTGAGATAAGTTGTCACCCTTAAGTGAGAGAAGTCATCAACCCTATATGAGGGAAGTCGTCACCCCTTAGTGAGGGAAGTCATCAACGCTTAGTGAGAGAAGTCATCAACCCTTAGTGAGAGAAGTAATCAGCCCTTAGTGAGGGAAGTCATCAGCCCTAAGTGAGGGGAAGTCATCAGTCCTTAGTTAGAAAAGTATTGACCCCTTAGTGAGTGAAGTCATCAGCCCTTAGTGAGAGAAGTCATCAGCCCTTAGTGAGAGAAGTCATCAACCCTAAATGAGAGAAGTCATCAGCCCTTAATGAGTGAAGTCATCAGCCCTTAGTGAGAGAAGTCATCACCCTTTAGTGAGAGAAGTCATCAACCCTTAGTGAGAGAAGTCATCAACCCTTAGTGAGAGAAGTCATCAACCCTTAGTGAGAGAAGTCATCGACCCTTAGTGAGAGAAGTCATCAACCCTTAGTGAGAGAAGTCATCAACCCTTAGTGAGAGAAGTCATCAACCCTTAGTGAGAGAAGTCATCGACCCTTAGTGAGAGAAGTCATCAACCCTTAGTGAGAGAAGTCATCAACCCTAAGTGAGACAAGTCATCAACCCTAAGTGAGGGGAGTAATCAACCCTTAGTGAGAGAAGTCATCAACCCTAAATGAGAGAAGTCATCAGCCCTTAGTGAGAGAAGTCATCACCCCTTAGTGAGAGAAGTCATCACCCCTTAGTGAGAGAAGTCATCACCCCTTAGTGAGAGAAGTCATCAGCCCTTAGTGAGAGAAGTCATCAGCCCTTAGTGAGGGAAGTCATCAACCCTTAGTGAGAGAAGTCATCAACCCTTAGTGAGAGAAGTCATCAACCTAAGTGAGAGAAGTCATCAACCCTTAGTGAGAGAAGTAATCAGCCCTTAGTGAGGGAAGTCATCAACCCTTAGTGAGAGAAGTCATCAACCCTTAGTGAGAGAAGTCATCAACCTAAGTGAGAGAAGTCATCAACCCTTAGTGAGAGAAGTCATCAACCCTAAGTGAGGGAAGTAATTAACCCTTAGTGAGAGAATTCATCACCCCTTAGTGAGAGAAGTTATCAATCTTTAGTGAGAGAAGTCATCAACCCTTAGTGTGAGAAGTCAACACCCCTTAGTGAGGGAAGTCATCACCCCTAAGGGAGAGAAGTCATTAACCCTTAGTGTGAGAAGTCATCACCCCTTAGTGAGGGAAGTCATCAACCCTTAGTGAGAGAAGTCATCAACCCTTAGTGAGGGAAGTCATCACTATTTAACTATTATTGCATAAAATCTATGTTTTACGCCCGCTTAAGGGATACAGAAACATTGCAAAAACCGGGCGTAAACGGCGAGAAAACATGTATAAACAAAGCGATTCTCGCATGTACGTGCCGTTTCAGACCGGTTAGATGTTTTACATATGCATTAACTGGGCACCGTTAGTAAACAAAACATGGACTTCATCTCCCGGCTACTGCCCAAAAGTAGGCGATTTATGTCAGGTTTTGTTTAAAGATGATGGTATTAATCACAGTGTGATGGAAATAGATTTTATGCAATAATAACGTTTATAATATGTCTAGATGAAATTTACGGGTTTTGGCGCCAAATCGCTAACATGACGTCATTTTCCTAGTAATCGATCCCAGTAAATTTATAATTCCTAGTATTAATTCGTTTTTCATTTCATTTTCATTGGCACTTAATTCCTTACACACATAAAACAATAACAATAATATCAGCTTTTTTAACTCGATAATCGGTAACATGCAATAGACTCACAGCTAAAGAGCATAATGTCAAGCTTGATGTAGGATATGTAAAACATAAATTGTTTGTTTTATAACGTCGAATGGGGTCATGTTCATCAGCGGTTATTGTACATCTGAACGTTTATACAGCGAACTATATATTGGATGTTTGCTCTTATTTTATGCAACAATAGCGAAAATACACATTTTCTCGGGCGTGAACATCTGCGGACGCCCGCAATATGCGTTTATGCCCGAGTGCGAAGCGTCCGCGGATGTTCACACCCGAGAAAATGTGTATTATCCCTATATTATACTATCTATTAGAGATACATTTGCCTCAATGTTTTCACAGTTGTCTGCTGCAGTTTTGTTGTATGTTTGAAGGTCTGGAGATACATTCAAATTGAAAACTAGGAATTAAACCCTACCTTGGCATTTTTGGTGTTTTTCAAAATGACTCCATTTGAACAGTTACCTAGGATATCGTTTTCTACCATTTCTGTATCACATTCACAGGAAATGCCATCGTCTTGGTTGTCATAGATACCATTTCCACGTATTTCAACCTATATTAGGAATTATTTAGTCATAAAACAAAACTGAAAAACAAGAGTACCAAGATGGCCCTAAATAGATCACCTGAGTGTAGCTGCTTATATCAGGGAACATTTGATCAAGATTCATGGGTGAGAATAAAACGGCCAGGGGAATAATTTGAGCAATCTTTGTAAAGGACAACTACACACCAAATATCTTGGCTCTATGCCTTTTGTTTTCAGACAAGAAGATTTTCATATTTTTGCTTATGAAAACAGGTGACCCCTGGGGCAGGGCCAATTTTGACCTTAGAGGCATAATTTGAACAATCTTGGTAGAGGACAACTAGACAATGCTACACACCAAATATCTCAGCTCTATGCCTTTCGTTCTCAGACAAGAAGATTTTCATAGTTTTTCCCTAAAACAGGTGACCCCGAGGGCAGGGCCAATTTTGACCCTAGATGCATAATTTGAACAATCTTGGGAGAGAACCACTAGACAATGCTGCACAACAAATATCTAAGCTCTAGGCCTATCGGTTTCAGACACAAAGGTTTTCCCTATATATTTCTATGTAAAACAGTTGACCCCGGGGCGGGGTACATTTGACACCAGGGGAATAATTTGAGCAATCATTTTAGAGGACCACTAGACAATGCTACACACAAAATATCTAAGATCTAGGCCTTTCGGTTTCAGACAAGAAGATTTTCTTTTTATAATTTTCCTTTCGGTTGACGTGGCAACCAGAGTTCCGCATGGAATTAATTCATTTGATCAACTTTGAAAGCGGATAACCAAAGGATCATTCCTAACAAGTCTTAGACAAAATCCATAAAGTGGTGTAGGAGGATATGTTGTTTAAAGAAGTTGTTGACGATGCACGACAGATGAAGGACAAAAGGCGATCACAATAGCTCACCTTGAGCACTTCGGGCACTGGTGAGCTAAAAACAAAACAGTTAAACATCCACAGATTTAAATCATGGAACAATTATGAGAACCACCAATAAAACATTCCTTTGAAGCTTGGATGAATTTGTTATAACATCTGAAGCTAAAAGTCTATTTTACCCCTTTCCTGATTTCACCTGCTTGCTATGTCTTTCAACCAATAAATGTGCCTTGAACACATATATAGAAGGTCACTGTAGGAACATAAGATTTTCTGATGCCGGATTCAGAGAAGAATCATTTTAAAGATTGGTTGTTTTATCCCCTTTCTGATGCCGCAGCAACCAATGTTATTCATAGAATTTTAATCTTTTGGACAAATTTGAAAAAAGACCACCAAAAGAACATTCCTGTTATGTTTGGTTGATATTAGTCCTGTGTTTTAGGAAGAGATGTCGTTTAAAGCTAAAAGTAAACAAGGGCACCGCAAAATGGATGCATCCCCTCAGTATTCAATCATCACATCGAGATAGAACTACTATTTTGCCTTAAAAATAGTTGTTTCCTTGATCAAAACAATATTTGTCAAGATCGGTCTAAGGATGTTCAGTGTAGAGTGGTCACAAGGTTGTTGATATGGGAAAATAGTCAAAGTCCAATTTTGACCTTGACCTTTAACCTATGACCTTGAAAATAAATACACTTCTAGACCTTGCCATATACAAACTGTATACCATGTTTGGTTAAGATTGGTCGAAGGATGTTCATTGTAGAGTGGTCACAAGGTTGTTACGGACGGATGCACGGTCAATGAACAAACAAATAAACAAACAAACAAACAAACAAACAGACAGTCCCGTTACTATATCCCCTCGCAAACTTCATTAGCCGAGTGGATAATAATAGACAGACAGACAGACGAAAGACGATGACAATGACGATGGAAAACTGACAAAGAGGGATCAGTAGATCACCTTAAGCCTGATTGTAACTTAGCCCTTTCCCATTTAGGACACCACTGCAGAAGATGACTTTTGACAACTTTGTGGCAAAAGGAGAAATTGCTCATATGGAACAACACTGTTTTCAAGTTTATTCATTATTTATGAATCTTAGTCCATTCTGAAAACTGTAATCATTGCTTTACATAATCCAAAATTATATTTCTGAATATAAAAGATCATTTCAACCTAATTCAACCCTTTCTATCGTACAGACCACATTCAACGCCTCTGAAGCAGGTGAATATTAAAAACATTGTGACACAAGAATAAATTGCTCATTATTGGAAGTTTCTCCTTTTGTCACAATGGTTTCTACTCTAGTTTATAATCATACTTTCATTTATAGAGAAGAACCATATTTTTGTGTAGCTGCAAAGTTGTCTCATTTTGCGACACAATTTTTAAATAATTATCTATTGCTCTTCATGAATAATTCTGTTGAGCTGACTGAACAAAAAAAATAAAGTACTTACACAAATTTATAAAAACAAAGTTCAAATTCTTATGTACAAAAAAAGTAAGTTAATGTGTACCTTTTCCTCACTAGTTGCTTGTATGCCATTACCATGGTTACTTGAAATACAATTCTCCTTGACAACAGCCGGGAAGGGTTGGTCAATAAATATCCCATCTGATCTATTGGCATACACATAGTTACTCTGTATTATGACTCCTTCGCCAAACTGTATGGAAACACCACATCCTATAAAATTAAATATATAAGCTATAACTGTATGGAAACACCACATCCTATAAAATTAACTAGAACTATCACTGAATGTGATTAATACCCCTGAACGTCGCCCTGATAGAAAAGGTAGTGGAATATTAAGAAACCCCACCTTAAATTCCAACTTGTAGTTTTAAAGATAATCTTTGGACAAGAAAAAAGTAAGAAAGGGCGATGAAAATTATTCTAAAAATAAGAAAAATATATCTATAATTAGCTTAAAATAGAGTCATGGTTCTTATTCACTGCACTTCCTATCAATAAGTTGTATCACAGTATGAATTTTTATTAAATTCCAACAATTAGTTTTAAAGTTATGCTCCGGACAAGACTCTATGAACAAGAACAAGAGGACCATTATGGTCGTATATCGCTCACCTGATTTAATCAAACTTAAAAAGTTTTCATTGTTCTTTGTCTATACATATATACGGAAAACAAGCAACACCCCCTGGTGGCCATGTTTATCATCCTATCAAAATAATTTGAAGTCTTAGTAGAGGGGCACCCAAAGAACATTCATGGCAAATGGACAAGAATATTTTTAAAGTGTTTACCTTAACAAGTCTATGTAAAACAAGTGATCTCCAGGGTGGAGCCATGTTTGACACCAGGGCTATAATAATTTGACCAATCTTGGTAGAAGTCCACTAGATGAAGTTAGATTTCAAGTATTAAAGCGACTGGAATCCAGATGGCACGAAAAAAAAAAAATAGCCCTAAATGTTATTCTTTAAGTTATCCAAGTAAAACCAAGGTAGAAAATGTATCGTTTTTTATCAATAAAGTGAACTTGAGTCGTTTTCAATTGTCCCGATGAAGGGGTTTCCTATTTAAAATACCCCGTTACTGACAGGGTAGAATTTGCGATGGAAAAAGTATCAAAAACAAGAAAATCGCACCGATTATAGGGGTATGTAATATGTCAGTTATCATATTTTAATGCCCCAAATACAAAAAAAAACACTTATTTTCTTAAAATTTGATTTTTTTTTTTTCCGACAGTTGGGTATCTGGAGTTCAGTCGCTTTAAACTTTTAGACAAGATTTTTAAAGTTTTTCCCTATACAAGTATATGTAAAACAAGTGAATCCAGCTAGGTGGGGCCATTTTTGACCCCAGGGCTATAATTTGAACAATATTGGTAGGGGTCCACTAGATGATGCTACATACCAAATATCAAAGGCCTGGGCCTTCTTCTTTTAGACAAGATGATTTTTTAATTTTTTTCCCTTTATGAATCTATGTAAAACAAGTGACCCCCAGGGACGGGTAATTTTGACCCAAGGGCTATAATTTGAACAATCTTGGTAGAGGTCCACTAGATGATGCTACATACCCAATATCAAAGGCCTGGGCCCTCTACTTTTAGACAAGAAGTTTTTCCCCTATACAAGTCTATGTGAAACAAGTTACCCCCAGGGGAGGGGTCATTTTTGACCCCATAGCTATAATTTGAACAATCTTGGTAGAGGTCCACTAGATGATGCTACATACCAAATATCAAAGGCCTGGGTCCTCTACTATTAGACAAGAAGATTTTTTAAGTTTGTCCCCTATATGAGTATATGTTAAACAAATGACCCCCAGGAAGGGGTCATTTTTTACCCCAGGGCTATAATTTGAACAATCTTGGTAGAGGTCCACTAGACGATGCTACATACCAAATATCAAAGGCCTGGGCCCTCTACTCTTAGACAAGAAGATTTTTAAAGGTTTTTCCCTATATGAGTCTATGAACAAGCTCCACCCACTGGCAGCCATGTTTTTCAACGGATCGGAAATATTTGAACAATCTTGTCAAAGGGTGCCCCAAGGAACATTTGTGCAAAATAATTTTCAAATCGGGCCAGTACTTTTGGACGAGAAGATTTTTAAAGTTTTAACAATGCACATATAAGGAAAACAAGCTCCGCCTTCTGGCGACCATGTTTTTCAACGGAATAGAAATATTTGAACAATCTTGGTAAAGGGTGCCCCAAGGAACATTTGTGCAAAATAATTTTCAAATCGTGACAGTACTTTTGGACAAGAAGATTTTTAAAGTTTTAACAATGCACATATAAGGAAAACAAGCTCCGCCCCCTGGCGGCCATTTTTTTCAACGGATTGGAAATATTTGAACAATCTTGGTAAAGGGTGCCCCAAGGAACATTTGTGCAAAATAATTTTCAAATCGGGCTAGTACTTTTGGAGAAGAAGATCTTTAAAATTTTAACAATGCACATATAAGGAAAATAAGCTCCGCCCCCTGGCGGCCATGTTTTTCAACGGATCGAAAAAAATTGAACAATCTTGGTAGAAGGTACCCAAAGGAACATTTGTGCAAAATAATTTTTAAATCGGGCCAGTACTTTTGGACAAGAATATTTTTTAAGTTTTGGTTAATTTCCCCTTTTTTAAGTTCTGCATGGAATAGAATTCTTTGAACAAGTTTGAAAGAGATCCACCCAAGGAACATTTCTGTAAAATTATTTTGAATTTGGTTAATTGGTTTAGGAGAAGTCGTTTGTAGGAAAATGTAAACGGACGGACGGACGACGACGACGACAGACGACGGACGGTGAGCGATCACAAAAGCCCACCTTGCACTTTGTGCATATGTGAGCTAAAAAGTAACAAAGGGCAATAACTCTGTAATTATGTAAATAAGTTATGGTTCTTGTACACTGCACTTCCTCTCATTGTGTTCTACCATTGTATGCAGTTTTATTAGATTCCATCTATTAGTAATTCTCCGGACAAGAAAAATTAACGGGCAAAAACTCTGTTTTTAGGTAAAATAGAGTTATGGTTCCTGTACACTGCACTCTCTCTCAATGTGTTGTATCATCCTATGAGAGATTAGTGTGTGAATGTGTTGTATCATCCTATGAGAGATTAGTGTGTGAATGTGTTGTATCATCCTATGAGAGATTAGTGTGTGAATGTGTTGTATCATCCTATGAGAGATTAGTGTGTGAATGTGTTGTATCATCCTATGAGAGATTAGTGTGTGATTATCTCAATGTGTTGTATCATCCTATGAGAGATTAGTGTGTGAATGTGTTGTATCATCCTATGAGAGATTAGTGTGTGAATGTGTTGTATCATCCTATGAGAGATTAGTGTGTGAATGTGTTGTATCATCCTATGAGAGATTAGTGTGTGATTATCTCAATGTGTTGTATCATCCTATGAGAGATTAGTGTGTGAATGTGTTGTATCATCCTATGAGAGATTAGTGTGTGAATGTGTTGTATCATCCTATGAGAGATTAGTGTGTGATTATTTTGAAAGCTCCTTTACCCTTTCCCACATACAATAGTGCTGCAGCAGACAACTTAGAAAACATCAGGACAAAAACATGGAAAATATTTATAAATGAAAGTATAATTAATTGAATACTGTTGAAAACCTTGTGGTAAAAGGAGAAATTGCTTTTTAAATGAGCAATTTCTCCTTTTGCCACACTGTTTTCAAAAGACATCTGCTGCAGATGCATCAGAAATTGCATGTTTGTGGCAAAAGGTTTACAGAGGGAGATAAAGACAATTTTGAATGGTTATTGTTGTTTTGGAGGACAACTATGACTGGTGAGTGTTGTTTTGAAGGACAACTACAACTGGTGATTGTTGTTTTAAAGGACAACTTTGGCTAGTGATTGTTTTGAAAGACAACTATTACTGGTGATTGTTTTTTTGAAGTACAACTATGGCTGGTGATTGTTTTGAAAGACAACTATGGCTAGTGATTGTTGTTTTAAAAGACAACTATGGCTGGTGATTGTTGTTTTGTAGGATAACTTTGACTAATGATTGTTGTTTTGAAGGAAAATTATGACTGGTGATTGTTTTGAAGTACAACTATGACTGGTGATTGTTTTGAAGGACAACTATGGCTGGTGAATTATGTTTTGAAGGACAACTATGGCTGGTGAATTATGTTTTGAAGGACAACTATGGCTGGTGAATTATGTTTTGAAGGACAACTATGGCTGGTGAATTATGTTTTGAAGGACAACTATGGCTGGTGATTTATGTTTTGAAGGACAACGATGACTGGTGATTGTTGTGAAGGACAAATATGACTGGTGATTGTTTTGAAGGACAACTATGACTGATGATTGTTTTGAAGGACAACTATGACTGGTGATTGTTTTGAAGGACAACTATGGCTGGTGAATTATGTTTTGAAGGACAACTATCGCTGGTGATTGTTTTGAAGGACAACTTTGGCTGGTGATTGTTTTGAAGGACAACTATGGCTGGTGATTGTTTTGTAAGACAACTTTGACTGGTGATTGTTTTGAAAGACAACTTTGGCTGGTGACTGTTTTGAAGGACAAATTTGGCTGGTGATTGTTTTGAAGGACAACTATGACTGGTGATTGTTTTGAAGGACAACTATGGCTGGTGATTTATGTTTTGAAGGACAACTATGGCTGGTGATTGTTTTGAAGGACAACTTTGACTGGTGATTGTCTTGAAGGACAACTTTGACTGGTGATTGTTTTGAAAGACAACTTTGGCTGGTAACTGTTTTGAAGGACAAATTTGGCTGGTGATTGTTTTGAAGGACAACTTTGGCTGGTGATTGTTTTGAAGGACAACTATGAATGGTGATTTTCTTGAAGGACAACTTTGACTGGTGATTGTTTTGAAAGACAACTTTGGCTGGTGATTGTTTTGAAGGACAACTTTGGCTGGTGATTGTTTTCAAAGACAACTTTGACTGGTGATTGTTTTGAAGGACAACGATGACTGGTGATTGTTTTGAAGGACAACTTTGGCTGGTGATTGTTTTGAAGGACAACTTTGACTGGTGATTGTCTTGAAGGACAACTTTGACTGGTGATTGTTTTGAAAGACAACTTTGGCTGGTGACTGTTTTGAAGGACAACTTTGGCTGGTGATTGTTTTAAAAGACAAATTTGACTGGTGATTCTTTTGAAGGACAAATTTGGCTGGTAATTGTTTTGAAGGACAACTTTGGCTGGTGATTGTTGTTTTGAAGGACAACTACAACTTGTGATTGTTGTTTTAAAGGACAACTTTGGCTGGTGATTGTTTTGAAAGACAACTATTACTGGTGATTGTTTTTTTGAAGTATAACTATGCCTTGTGATTGTTTTGAAAGACAACTACAACTTGTGATTGTTGTTTTAAAAGACAACTTTGGCTGGTGATTGTTTTGAAAGACAACTATTACTGGTAATTGGTTTTTTGAAGTACAACTATGCCTTGTGATTGTTTTGAAAGACAACTATGGCTAGTGATTGTTGTTTTGAAAAACAACTATAACTGGTGATTGTTGTTTTGAAGAACAACTATGACTGGTGATTGTTTTGAAGGACAACTATGACTGGTGATTGTTTTGAAGGACAACTATGGCTGGTGAATTGTGTTTTTAAGGACAACTATGGCTGGTGATATATGTTTTGAAGGACAACTATGACTGGTGATTGTTTTGAAGGACAACTATGGCTGGTGAAATATGTTTTTAAGGACAACTATGGCTGGTGATATATGTTTTGAAGGACAACTATGACTGGTGATTGTTTTGAAGGACAACTATGGCTGGTGAAATATGTTTTTAAGGACAACTATGGCTGGTGATATATGTTTTGAAGGACAACGATGACTGGTGATTGTTTTGAAGGACAACGATGACTGGTGATTGTTTTGAAGGACAACTATGACTGGTGATTGTTTTGAAGGACAACTATGACTGGTGATTGTTTTGAAGGACAACTATGACTGGTGAATTATGTTTTGAAGGACAACTATGACTGGTGATTTATGTTTTGAAGGTCAACTATGGGTGGTGATTGTTTTGAAGGACAACTTTGGCTAGTGATTGTTTTGAAGGACAACTATGACTGGTGATTTTCTTGAAGGACAACTTTGACTGGTGATTGTTTTGGATTGTTTTGAAGGACAACTTTGGCTGGTGATTGTTTTGAAAGACAACTTTGACTGGTGATTGTTTTGAAGGACAATGATGACTGGTGATTGTTTTGAAGGACAACTTTGGCTGGTGATTGTTTTGAAGGACAACTTTGACTGGTGATTGTCTTGGAGGACAACTTTGACTGGTGATTGTTTTGAAAGACAACTTTGGCTGGTGACTGTTTTGAAGGACAAATTTGGCTGGTGATTGTTTTGAAGGACAACTTTGGCTGGTGATCGTTTTGAAGGACAACTTTGACTGGTGACTGTCTTGAAGGACAACTTTGACTGGTGATTGTCTTGAAGGACAACTTTGACTGGTGATTGTTTTGAATGACAACTTTGGCTGGTGATTGTTTTGAAGGACAACTTTGACTGGTGATTGTTTTGAAGGACAACTTTGACTGGTAATTGTTTTGAAAGACAACTTTGGCTGGTGATTTTTTTGAAGGACAACTTTCTCTAGTGATTGTTGTTAAGGCTTTTCCACAATTTAAATTCATAGCATACAAACAAACAAAACTAAAGTTACCATCATTGTGATAGACTTTGTTATATTCCACTGTTGCCATGGTAACAAGTCTCTTCTTGCGGTAATTATCCTCACTGTTGACATGATTCCAGAACTCTTTGCTGTGGGTACTCTGCGTGTCCTTGTTGTCCAACACCATGGCCTCGTTTTTGTGTGTGGTATCCTAGTGATAGAAAATGTTTGCTTTATGCCATTTTCAACATTTTTCAGTTATATCAGGTCAACAGTAAACTAACCAATTACTCTTTGATGACTGACTAACTAGGTTATGTCAATGTGCATTGTAAAACTGAATATTGTTGAGCGGTGATTGAATGGTGTTTTTTTTGCCATATTCAACACCTTTTCAGTTAAATCATGGTGCTTTCTGAATACATTAGCAGTACTACAAGTACCGTGATGCCTGGGTGACTAACCCTGTAATAGGCTATAAACATCATACTGCCTGGGTGACTTAATCAGTAATAGGCTATAACCATCATGATGCCTGGGTGACTAAATCAGTAATAGGCTATATACATCATGATGCCTGGGTGACTAAATCAGTAATAGGCTATAAACATCATACTGCCTGAAGGACTAAATCAGTAATAGGCTATAACCACCATGATGCCTGAATGACTTAATCAGTAATAGGCTATAATCATCATACTGCCTGGGTGACTAAATCAGTAATAGGCTATAACCATCATGATGCCTGGGTGACTAAATTAGTAATAGGCTTTAACAATCATACTATAACCACCATAATGCCTGGGTGACTAAATCAGTAATAGACTATGACCATCATAATGCCTGGGTGACTAAATCAGTAATAGGCTATAACCATAAAACTGCCTGGGTGACTAAATCAGTAATAGGCTATAACCATCATACTGCCTGGGTGACTAAATCAGTAATAGACTTTAACCATCATACTGCCTGGGTGACTAAATCAGTAATAGGCTTTAACCATCATACTGCCTGAGTGACTAAATCAGTAACAGACAATGACCATCATGATGCATGGATGACTAAATCAGTAATAGGCTATAAACATCATAATGCCTGGGTGACTTAATCAGTAATAGACTATAACCATCATACTGTCTGGGTGATTAAATCAGTAATAGGCTATAACCATCATACTGCCTGAGTGACTAAATCAGTAACAGACAATGACCATCATGATGCATGGATGACTAAATCAGTAATAGGCTATAAACATCATAATGCCTGGGTGACTTAATCAGTAATAGACTATAACCATCATACTGTCTGGGTGATTAAATCAGTAATATGCTATAACCATCATGATGCCTGGGTGACTAAATCAGTAATAGGCTTTAACCATCATACTGCCTGGGTGACTAAATCAGTAATAGGCTATAACCATCATAATGTCTGGGTGACTAAATCAGTAATATGCTATAACCATCATGATGCCTGGGTGACTAAATCAGTAATAGGCTTTAACCATCATACTGCCTGGGTGACTTAATCATTAATAGGCCATAACCATCATACTGCCTGAGTGACTAAATCAGTAATAGGCTTTAAACATCATACTGTCTGGGTGACTAAATCAGTAATAGGCTATAACCATCATGATGCCTGGGTGACTAAATCAGTAATAGGCTTTAACCATCATGATGCCTGGGTGACTAAATCAGTAATAGGCTTTAACCATCATGATGCCTGGGTGACTAAATCAGTAATAGGCTTTAACCATCATACTGCCTGGGTGACTAAATCAGTAATAGGCTATAACCATCATAATGTCTGGGTGACTAAATCAGTAATATGCTATAACCATCATGATGCCTGGGTGACTAAATCAGTAATAGGCTTTAACCATCATACTGCCTGGGTGACTAAATCAGTAATAGGCTATAACCATCATAATACCTGAGTGACTAAATCAGTAATAGCCTATAACCATCATGATGCCTGGGTGACTAAATCAGTAATAGGCTATAACCATAAAACTGCCTGGGTGACTAAATCAGTAATAGGCTTTAACCATCATACTGCCTGGGTGACTAAATCAGTAATAGGCTTTAACCATCATACTGCCTGAGTGACTAAATCAGTAATAGGCCATAACCATCATACTGCCTGGGTGACTAAATCAGTAATAGACTATAACCATCATCATGCCTGAGTGACTAAATCAGATATAGGCTATAACCATCATGATGCCTGGGTGACTAAATCAGTAATAGGCTATAACCATCATACTGTCTGGGTGACTAAATCAGTAATAGGCTATAACCATCATCATGCCTGGGTGACTAAATCAGATATAGGCTATAACCATCATGATGCCTGGGTGACTAAATCAGTAATAGGCTATAACCATCATACTGTCTGGGTGACTAAATCAGTAATAGACTATAACCATCATCATGCCTGGGTGACTAAATCAGATATAGGCTATAACCATCATGATGCCTGGGTGACTAAATCAGTAATAGGCTATAACCATCATGATGCCTGAGTGACTAAATCAGTAATAGGCTTTAACCATCATACTGCCTGGGTGACTTAATCATTAATAGGCCATAACCATCATACTGCCTGAGTGACTAAATCAGTAATAGGCTATAACCATCATACTGCCTGAGTGACTAAATCAGTAATAGGCTTTAACCATCATACTGCCTGGGTGACTTAATCATTAATAGGCCATAACCATCATACTGCCTGAGTGACTAAGTCAGTAATAGAGCTATAACCATCATACTGCCTGGGTGACTAAATCAGTTATAGGCTATAACCATCATACTGCCTGAGTGACTAAATCAGTAATAGACTATAACCATCATACTGCCTGGGTGACTAAATCATTAATAGGCCATAACCATCATACTGCCTTGGTGACTAAATCAGTAATAGGCTATAACCATCATACTGCCTGGGTGACTTAATCATTAATAGGCCATAACCATCATACTGCCTTGGTGACTAAATCAGTAATAGGCTATAACCATCATACTGCATGGGTGACTAAATCAGTAATAGACTATAACCATCATACTGCCTGGGTGACTAAATCAGTTATAGGCTATAACCATCATACTGCATGGGTGACTAAATCATTATTAGGCCATAACCATCATACTGCCTTGGTGACTAAATCAGTAATAGGCTATAACCATCATACTGCCTGGGTGACTTAATCATTAATAGGCCATAACCATCATACTGCCTTGGTGACTAAATCAGTAATAGGCTTTAAACATCATACTGCCTGGGTGACTAAATCAGTAATAGGCCATAACCATCATACTGCCTGAGTGACTAAATCAGTAATAGGCTATAACCATCATACTGTCTGGGTGACTAAATCAGTAATAGACTATAACCATCATCATGCCTGGGTGACTAAATCAGATATAGGCTATAACCATCATATTGCCTGGGTGACTAAATCAGTAATAGGCTATAACCATCATGATGCCTGGGTGACTAAATCAGTAATAGGCTATAACCATCATACTGCCTGAGTGACTAAATCAGTAATAGGCTATAACCATCATACTGCATGGGTGACTAAATCAGTAATAGACTATAACCATCATACTGCCTGGGTGACTAAATCAGTTATAGGCTATAACCATCAAGATGCCTGGGTTACTTAATCAGTAATAGGCTTTAACCTTCATACTGCCTGGGTGACTAAATCAGTAATAGGCTTTAACCATCATACTGCCTGGGTGACTAAATCAGTAATAGGCTATAACCATCATGATGCCTGAGTGACTAAATCAGTTATAGGCTTTAACCATCATACTGCCTGGGTGACAAAATCAGTAATAGGCTATAACCATCATACTGCCTGGGTGACTAAATCAGTAATAGGCTTTAACCATCATACTGCCTGGGTGACAAAATCAGTAATAGGCTATAACCATAAAACTGCCTGGGTGACTAAATCAGTAATAGGCTATAACCATCATACTGCCTGAGTGACTAAATCAGTAATAGGCCATAACCATCATACTGCCTGGGTGACTTAATCAGTAATAGGCTTTAACCATCATACTGCCTGGGTGACTAAATCAGTAATAGGCTATAACCATCATACTGCCTGAGTGACTAAATCAGTAATAGGCCATAACCATCATACTGCCTGGGTGACTAAATCAGTAATAGGCTTTAACCATCATACTGCCTGGGTGACTAAATCAGTAATAGGCTATAACCATCATGATGCCTGAGTGACTAAATCAGTTATAGGCTATAACCATCAAGATGCCTGGGTGACTAAATCAGTAATAGGCTATAACCATCATACTGCCTGGGTGACAAAATCAGTAATAGGCTATAACCATCATGATGCCTGGGTGACTAAATCAGTAATAGGCTATAACCATCATGATGCCTGAGTGACTAAATCAGTTATAGGCTTAAACCATCATACTGCCTGGGTGACAAAATCAGTAATAGGCTATAACCATCATTCTGCCTGAGTGACTAAATCAGTAATAGTCTTTAACCATCATACTGCCTGGGTGACTAAATCAGTAATAGGCTTTAAACATCATACTGCCTGAGTGACTAAATCAGTAATAGGCTTTAAACATCATACTGCCTGGGTGACTAAATCAGTAATAGGCTTTAAACATCATACTGCCTGAGTGACTAAATCAGTAATAGGCTATAACCATCATGATGCCTGGGTGACTAAATCAGTAATAGGCTATAACCATCATGATGCCTGAGTGACTAAATCAGTTATAGGCTTTAACCAGCATACTGCCTGGGTGACAAAATCAGTAATAGGCTATAACCATCATTCTGCCTGAGTGACTAAATCAGTAATAGGCTTTAACCATCATACTGCCTGGGTGACTAAATCAGTAATAGCCTATAAACATCATACTGCCTGGGTGACTAAATCAGTAATAGGCTTTAAACATCATACTGCCTGGGTGACTAAATCAGTAATAGGCCATAACCATCATACTGCCTGGGTGACTAAATCAGTAATAGCCTATAAACATCATACTGCCTGGGTGACTAAATCAGTAATAGGCTTTAAACATCATACTGCCTGGGTGACTAAATCAGTAATAGGCCATAACCATCATACTGCCTGAGTGACTAAATCAGTAATAGGCTTTAACCATCATACTGCCTGGGTGACTAAATCAGTAATAGGCTATAACCATCATACTGCCTGGGTGACTAAATTAGTAATAGGCTATAACCATCATAGTGCCTGGGTGACTAAATCAGTTATAGGCTATAACCATAAAACTGCCTGGGTGACTAAATCAGTAATAGGCTATAACCATCATACTGCCTGAGTGACTAAATCAGTAATAGGCTATAACCATAAAACTGCCTGGGTGACTAAATCAGTAATAGGCTATAACCATAAAACTGACTGGGTGACTAAATCAGTAATAGGCTATAACCATAAAACTGCCTGGGTGACTTAATCAGTAATAGACTATAACCATCATACTGTCTGGGTGACTAAATCAGTAATAGGCTTTAACCATCATACTGCCTGGGTGACTAAATCAGTAATAGACTATAACCATCATACTGCCTGGGTGACTAAATCAGTAATAGGCTTTAACCATCATACTGCCTGGGTGACTAAATCAGTAATAGGCTTTAACCATCATACTGCCTGAGTGACTAAATCAGTAATAGGCTATAACCATAAAACTGCCTGGGTGACTAAATCAGTAATAGGCTATAACCATAAAACTGACTGGGTGACTAAATCAGTAATAGGCTATAACCATAAAACTGCCTGGGTGACTTAATCAGTAATAGACTTTAACCATCATACTGCCTGGGTGACTAAATCAGTAATAGGCTATAACCATCATACTGCCTGGGTGACTAAATCAGTAATAGGCTTTAACCATCATACTGCCTGAGTGACTAAATCAGTAATAGGCCATAATCATCATACTGCCTGGGTGACTAGATCAGTAATAGGCTATAACCATCATACTGCCTGGGTGACTAAATCAGTAATAGGCTTTAACCATCATACTGCCTGGGTGACTAAATCAGTAATAGGCTATAACCATCATGATGCCTGGGTGACTAAATCAGTAATAGGCTATAACCATCATACTGCCTGAGTGACTAAATCAGTAATAGACTATAACCATCATGATGCCTGGGTGACTAAATCAGTAATAGGCTATGACCATCATACTGCCTGAGTGACTAAATCAGTAATAGGCTTTAACCATCATACTGCCTGGGTGACTAAATCAGTAATAGACTATAACCATCATACTGCCTGGGTGACTAAATCAGTTATAGGCTATAACCATCAAGATGCCTGGGTTACTTAATCAGTTATAGCCTATAACCATCATACTGCCTGGGTGACTAAATCAGTAATAGGCTATAACCATCATCATGCCTGGGTGACTAAATCAGATATAGGCTATAACCATCATGATGCCTGGGTGACTTAATCAGTAATAGCCTATAACCATCATTATGCCTGGGTGACTAAATCAGTAATAGGCTATAACAATCATGAGGCCTTGATGACTAAATCAGTAATAGACATTAAAGCATCACAAGTACGGTTCAAACCTGGAATGTTCAGTCTCACATCCTCTACGCTTACCTTTAGCAATGGTGGAATTGTGAATTACTGATTACGGATTACTGACTTACCATTTTATTGACGAGACTGATTCCTGAGTCTCGGTTACTGTGTATCTCGTTACCATGGATGAGTGGTTGATGGGCGGCCATGATCCAGACACCACATCCAGCATTGCCTGTAACACACATTCACCATTTATACATGTGATCGTCCATCTCCAATTTGGAGGTAGATTTACTCTCTGGGAATTCATTGTACACACCATATACTGGGTTGAACAATAGATAGATAGGCATAAATCATTTATATCTTTGCATGAATGACTTTCACATTTTTCATATTATTAGATTATAAACTATTGTCTGTTATTTGTTATATTTAAATGGTATGTTGGATCGAGGAGACTTTCAATCAGAGGGATTGAAATCAACCTAAACTACAAACATGCTTGATTATAAATCTCCCTTTTGCATCTTTAAACATATATATCACATTTTTGTAGATCAAGATAAGCTTGCAAAATACCTGTGGACCAATCACATGCAATATCCATGTCAGTATAAATTTGTTATGTGATGTTATATGAGTTTATAATATCCATGTCAGTATTAGTTTGTTATGTGATGTTATGTAATATCCATGTCAGCATGTGTTTGTTATGTGATGTTATATATGTAATATCCATGCCAGTATGAGTTTGTAATTTGATGTTATATATGTAATATACATGGCAGCATGACTTTATTATGTGATGTTATATATGTAATATCCATGTCTTTTCAGTATGGGTTTGTTATGTGAGGTTATATATGTTATATCCATGTCAGCATGGGTTTGTTATGTGATGTTATATATGTAATATCCATGTCTTGTCATCATGGGTTTGTTATGTGATGTTATATATGTAATATCCATGTCAGCATGAGTTTAGTATGTGATGCTAAATATGTAATATCCATGGCAGCATGGATTTGTTATGTTATGTTATATTACTTTGTTATGTGATGTTAAATATGTAATATCCATGGCAGTATGAGTTTAGGATGTGATGCTAAATATGTAATATCCATGCCAGTATGAGTTTGTTATGTGATGTTATATATGTAATATCCATGCCAGTATGAGTTTGTTATGTGATGTTATATATGTAATATACATGGCAGCATGACTTTATTATGTGATGTTATATATGTAATATCCATGTCTTTTCAGTATGGGTTTGTTATGTGAGGTTATATATGTAATATCCATGTCAGCATGTGTTTGTTATGTGATGTTATATATGTAATATCCATGCCAGTATGAGTTTGTTATGTGATGTTATATATGTAATATACATGGCAGCATGACTTTATTATGTGATGTTATATATGTAATATCCATGTCTTTTCAGTATGGGTTTGTTATGTGAGGTTATATATGTTATATCCATGTCAGCATGGGTTTGTTATGTGATGTTATATATGTAATATCCATGTCTTGTCATCATGGGTTTGTTATGTGATGTTATATATGTTATATCCATGTCAGCATGGGTTTGTTATGTGATGTTATATATGTAATATCCATGTCAGCATGAGTTTAGTATGTGATGCTAAATATGTAATATCCATGGCAGCATGGATTTGTTATGTTATGTTATATTACTTTGTTATGTGATGTTAAATATGTAATATCCATGGCAGTATGAGTTTAGGATGTGATGCTAAATATGTAATATCCATGCCAGTATGAGTTTGTTATGTGATGTTATATATGTAATATCCATGCCAGTATGAGTTTGTTATGTGATGTTATATATGTAATATACATGGCAGCATGACTTTATTATGTGATGTTATATATGTAATATCCATGTCTTTTCAGTATGGGTTTGTTATGTGAGGTTATATATGTAATATCCATGTCAGCATGTGTTTGTTATGTGATGTTATATATGTAATATCCATGCCAGTATGAGTTTGTTATGTGATGTTATATATGTAATATACATGGCAGCATGACTTTATTATGTGATGTTATATATGTAATATCCATGTCTTTTCAGTATGGGTTTGTTATGTGAGGTTATATATGTTATATCCATGCCGGCATGGGTTTGTTATGTGATGTTATATATGTAATATCCATGTCTTGTCATCATGGGTTTGTTATGTGATGTTATATATGTTATATCCATGTCAGCATGGGTTTGTTATGTGATGTTATATATGTAATATCCATGTCAGCATGAGTTTAGTATGTGATGCTAAATATGTAATATCCATGGCAGCATGGATTTGTTATGTTATGTTATATTACTTTGTTATGTGATGTTAAATATGTAATATACATGGCAGTATGAGTTTAGGATGTGATGCTAAATATGTAATATCCTTGGCAGCATGGGTTTGTTATGTGATGTTATATATGTAATATCCTTATCAACATGGGTTTGTTATGTGATGTTATATATGCAATATCCATATCAGCATGGGTTTGTTATGTGATGATAAATATTTTATATCCATGGCAGCATGGGTTTGTTATGTGATGTTAAATATTTAATATTATCTCGGCAAACTGATAACATCCGATGGGAATATTTATCGCTTGGAAAATATGAGTTATTGCTTCAACATATATTTCTAAAAATCTTCGAAGTATATGTAATATATTATTATACATTTATATTATTATAGCATACATGTGTTTTCATCAAACATAAATGGTTTGTTGTATATATCATTAATCAGATTACACTAGAAGTATATCATAATACTATCTCTTTCCAACATACATCAAATCTGAATGCAGACCACTTTGAGAATATCTAGACAAAATCATAACGAGCAATTTCTCCTTTTGCTACAATTCTTTCAAAAGTCATCTGCTACAGATGTGTCAGATAGCGTATGTATGTGAGAAAGGGTTTAATAATTCACAAAGATGTGTCAGATAGCGTATGTATGTGAGAAAGGGTTTAATAATTCACAAAGATGTGTCAGATAGTGTATGTATGTGAGAAAGGGTTTAATAATTCACAAAGATGTGCCAGATAGAGTATGTATGTGAGAAAGGGTTTAATAATTCACAAAGAAGTGTCATATAGTGTATGTATGTGAGAAAGGGTTTAATAATTCACAAAGATGTGTCAGATAGAGTATGTATTTGAGAAAGGGTTTAATAATTCACAAAGATGTGTTAGATAGTGTATGTATATGAGAAAGGGTTTAATAATTCACAAAGATGTGTTAGATAGTGTATGTATATGAGAAAGGGTTTAATAATTCACAAACATGTGTCAGATAGTGTATGTATATGAGAAAGGGTTTAATAATTCACAAACATTTGTCAGATAGTGTATGTATATGAGAAAGGGTTTAATAATTCACAAAGATGTGTTAGAGTATGTATATGAGAAAGGGTTTAATAATTCACAAAGATGTGTAAGATAGAGTATGTATGTGAGAAAGGGTTTAATAATTCACAAAGATGTGTCAGATAGTGTATGTATGTGAGAAAGGGTTTAATAATTCACAAAGATGTGTCAGATAGTGTATGTATGTGAGAAAGGGTTTAATAATTCACAAAGATGTATTAGATAGAGTATGTATGTGAGAAAGGGTTTAATAATTCACAAAGATGTGTTAGATAGAGTATGTATGTGAGAAAGGGTTTAATAATTCACAAAGATGTGTCAGATAGAGTATGTATGTGAGAAAGGGTTTAATAATTCACAAAGATGTGTCAGATAGTGTATGTATGTGAGAAAGGGTTTAATAATTCACAAAGATCAGCGTCAGATTAATAATTCACAGCCACTCAAGAAAATATCACTTTTGATAATAAATGAAAAAGTATCTTGTTCTAACAGAGATACAAACAATATCTCACCTGTAATGATGTTATTTTCCACAGACCCCCTGCCCTCCTCACCTATCACGATACCGTCTGATATACCGTTACACACTGTATTGTGATAGATAACAGGATCACCACCCCGTCGGATATCAATACCGCCCCACTGGTTCCCTGTTATTGTGTTATCTGTAAAACAGGCAATCAGTACAATATTTATATACATACAGCTTGTGATTAAATGATCTGTATCTATAGACAGAGGATGGAGAAATTATCTTCTGTAGGGACCCACTGTCAATGCAGGCCTTGTTCTGTATCTACAGAGGATGGAGAAATTATCTTCTGTAGGGACCCACTGTCAATGCAGGCCTTGTTCTGTATAGACAGAGGACAAAGAAATGATCATCTGTAGCGACCCACTGTCAATGCAGGCCTTGTTCTGTATCTATAGACAGAGGACAGAGAAATGATCATCTGTAGGGACCCACTGTCAATGCAGGCCCTGTTCTGTATAGATAGAGGACGGACTGAGAAATGATCATCTGTAGCGACCCACTTGTTTTGTATCTATAGATAGAGGACAGAGAAATGATCATCTGTAGGGAATCATTGCAAAGGCAGGCCTTGTTCTGTATCTATAGACAGAGGACAGAGAAATGATCATCTGTAGCGACCCACTGTCAATGCAGGCCTTGTTCTGTATATACAGAGGATGGAGAAATTATCTTCTGTAGGGAACCACTGTCAATGCAGGCCTTGTTCTGTATAGACAGAGGACAGAGAAATGATCATCTATTGGGACCCACTGTCAATGCAGGCCTTGTTCTGTATCTATAGATAGAGGACGGAGAAATGATCATCTGTAGGGAATCATTGCAAAGGCAGGCCTTTTTCTGTATCTATAGACAGAGGACAGAGAAATGATCATCTGTAGGGAACATCAATCAATGCAGGCCTTGTTCTGTATCTATAGACAGAGGACGGAGAAATGATCATCTGTAGGGAACATCAATCAATGCAGGCCTTGTTCTGTATAGACAGAGGACAGGCCTTGTTATGTATAGACAGAGGACGGAGAAATGATCAACTATTGGGACCCACTGTCAATGCAGGCCTTGTTCTGTATCTATAGACAGAGGACGGAGAAAGGATCATCTGTAGGGACCCACTGTCAATGCAAGCCTTGTTCTGTATAGACAGAGGACGGAGAAATGATCATCTGTAGCGACCCACTGTCAATGCAGGCCTTGTTCTGTATCTATAGACAGAGGACAGAGAAATGATCATCTGTAGCGACCCACTGTCAATGCAGGCCTTGTTCTGTATCTATAGACAGAGGACAAAGAAATGATCATCTGTAGCGACCCACTGTCAATGCAGGCCTTGTTCTGTATCTATAGACAGAGGACAAAGAAATGATCATCTGTAGGAGTCCACTGTCAATGCAGGCCTTGTTCTGTATCTATAGACAGAGGCAAAGAAATGATCATCTGTAGCGACCCACTGCCTGTATCTATAGACAGAGGACAGGGACATGATCATCTGTAGGGCCCTATTCTGTATCTTTATACAGAGGAAGGATAATCTATGGGCGCAGTGTCATTGCAGGCCTTGTTCTCTACTGTACACCAAGTGTTCTTAAAGGATTTCAAGAAACTTCTATTGTGATGAAGTTCTTTAAATTGGATAACATTGACTTGCAGGAAGTACGCTCACCTCACTAACCCCTTCCCACATACAGATCCTTTCTGATGCCTCTGCCACAGACAGCTATTAAAACATTGTGGCAAAATGTAAAATTTGCTAAGAATAACCAATATCTCCTTTTTTCACAATGTTTTAAACTTGATTATATAATTGTTTTTTTATTAATAAAGAGTTAACATAGTTTAGACTAAATGCTGTAAGATTGGTTTTCCTGAAGCAGTTTCACTATACTACAATTGAATGAATGAAGTGAGTGTAAGACTGTTTACCATGTATGTAGCCCCGGCCTCCCTCATTGATGGCTATTCCAGCTGCTTTACCACTGTAGATTTGATTGTGGCTGAAATCATACATATGGACTCATATATAAATGTGTCAGGGTCAAAACGTGCTTTGTTTCACAGTGAAAACAGTAAAAACAAAATATGTACATATGTTCAGGTTTGTCAGAGCTTTCATTACAAGCCTAAATCTGATGGAAAGATGTCATATCTGACAAACAAGAGGCCAATGAAGACCTGAATTGTTCAACTAGAATCAAAAATCGTATTGGATCAAAGAAAAGGTTTCATTTTCTTACCCAATACTTTTTACTGTATATTACTATGTACATCTACCAGTTCCCAGAGTAGGGCTAATTCTAACTCAAGTTTAATTATTTATACAACTAGGTAATGGTATATACAACTTTGGTAGGTGACCACTAGGTAATGCTATATACAACTATCGTAGGTGACCACTAGGCAATGTTATATACAACTATGGTAGGTGACCACTAGGTAATGTTATATACAACTATGGTATGTGACCACTAGGTAATGTTATATACAACTATGGTAGGTGACCACTAGGTAATGCTATATACAACCATGGTACTTGACCACTAGGTAATGCTATATACAACTATGGTAGGTGACCACTAGGTAATGCTATATACAACCATGGTACGTGACCACTAGGTAATGCTATATACAACTATGGTAGGTGACCACTAGGTAATGCTATAAACAACTATGGTAGGTGACCACTAGGTAATGTTATATACAACTATGGTAGGTGACCACTAGGTAATGTTATATACAACTATGGTAGAAGACCACTGAGGTAATGGTATATATACAACTATGGTATGTGACCACTAGGTAATGGTATATACAACCATGGTAGGTGACCCATAGGTAATGCTATAAACAAATATGGTAGGTAACCACTAGGTAATAGTATATATACAACTATGGTAGGTGACCACTAGGTAATGGTATATATACAACTATGGTATGTGACCACTAGGTAATGTTATATATACAACTATGGTAGGTGACCACTAGGTAATGTTATATACAACCATGGTAGGTGACCACTAGGTAATGTTATATACAACTATGGTAGGTGACCACTAGGTAATAGTATATATACAACTATGGTATGTGACCACTAGGTAATGGTATATACAACTATAGTAGGTGACCACTAGGTAATAGTATATATACAACTATTGTAGGTGACCACTAGGTAATGGTATATATACAACTATGGTATGTGACCACTAGGTAATGTTATATATACAACTATGGTAGGTGACCACTAGGTAATGGTATATATACAACTATGGTATGTGACCACTAGGTAATGTTATATATAACTATGGTAGGTGACCACTAGGTAATGGTATATATACAACTATGGTAGGTGACCACTAGGTAATGTTATATACAACTATGGTAGGTGACCACTAAGTAATGGTATATATACAACTATGGTAGGTGACCACTAGGTAATGGTATATATACAACTATGGTAGGTGACCACTAGGTAATGGTATATACAACTATGGTAGGTGACCACTAGGTAATGTTATATATACAACTATGGTATGTGACCACTAGGTAATGTTATATACAACTATGGTATGTGACCACTAGGTAATGTTATATACAACTATGGTATGTGACCACTAGGTAATGTTATATACAACTATGGTAGGTGACCACTAGGTAATGTTATATACAACTATGGTATGTGACCACTAAGTAATGTTATATACAACTATGGTATGTGACCACTAAGTAATGTTATATACAACTATGGTATGTGACCACTAGGTAATGGTATATATACAACTATGGTAGGTGACCACTAGGTAATGCTATATACAACTATGGTAGGTGACCACTAGGTAATGATATATACAACTATGGTATGTGACCACTAGGTAATGTTATATACAACTATGGTAGGTGACCACTAGGTAATGCTATATATACAACTATGGTAGGTGACCACTAGGTAATGCTATATATACAACTATGGTAGGTGACCACCAGGTAATGTTATATACAACTATGGTATGTGACCACTAGGTAATGTTATATACAACTATGGTATGTTATCACTAGGTAATGGTATATATACAACTATGGTAGGTGACCACTAGGTAATGTTATATACAACTATGGTAGGTGACCACTAGGTAATGTTATATATACAACTATGGTAGGTGACCACTAGGTAATAGTATATATACAACTATGGTATGTGACCACTAGGTAATGTTATATATACAACTATGGTATGTGACCACTAGGTAATGTTATATATACAACTATGGTAGGTGACCACTAGGTAATGTTATATACAACTATGGTATGTGACCACTAGGTAATGTTATATACAACTATGGTATGTGACCACTAAGTAATGTTATATACAACTATGGTATGTGACCACTAAGTAATGTTATATATACAACTATGGTAGGTGACCACTAGGTAATGTTATATACAACTATGGTATGTGACCACTAGGTAATGCTATATATACAACTATGGTATGTGACCACTAGGTAATGCTATATACAACTATGGTATGTGACCACTAGGTAATGTTATATACAACTATGGTATGTGACCACTAGGTAATGCTATATACAACTATGGTAGGTGACCACTAGGTAATGGTATATATACAACTATGGTATGTGACCACTAGGTAATGCTATATACAACTATGGTATGTGACCACTAGGTAATGGTATATATACAACTATGGTATGTGACCACTAGGTAATGCTATATACAACTATGGTAGGTGACCACTAGGTAATGGTATATATACAACTAGGGTAGGTGACCACTAGGTAATGTTATATACAACTATGGTATGTGACCACTAGGTAATGTTATATATACAACTATGGTAGGTGACCACTAAGTAATGTTATATACAACTATGGTATGTGACCACTAGGTAATGCTATATACAACTATGGTATGTGACCACTAGGTAATGTTATATACAACTATGGTATGTGACCACTAAGTAATGTTATATATACAACTATGGTATGTGACCACTAGGTAATGTTATATATACAACTATGGTATGTGACCACTAGGTAATAGTATATATACAACTATGGTATGTGACCACTAGGTAATGCTATATACAACTATGGTAGGTGACCACTAGGTAATGGTATATATACAACTATGGTAGGTGACCACTAGGTAATGCTATATACAACTATGGTATGTGACCACTAGGTAATGTTATATATACAACTATGGTATGTGACCACTAGGTAATGGTATATATACAACTATGGTATGTGACCACTAGGTAATAGTATATATACAACTATGGTATGTGACCACTAGGTAATGCTATATACAACTATGGTAGGTGACCACTAGGTAATGGTATATATACAACTATGGTAGGTGACCACTAGGTAATGCTATATACAACTATGGTAGGTGACCACTAGGTAATGGTATATATACAACTATGGTAGGTGACCACTAGGTAATGCTATATACAACTATGGTATGTGACCACTAAGTAATGTTATATATACAACTATGGTATGTGACCACTAAGTAATGTTATATACAACTATGGTATGTGACCACTAGGTAATGTTATATACAACTATGGTATGTGACCACTAGGTAATGTTATATACAACTATGGTAGGTGACCACTAGGTAATGGTATATATACAACTATGGTATGTGACCACTAGGTAATGGTATATACAACTATGGTATGTGACCACTAGGTAATAGTATATATACAACTATGGTATGTGACCACTAGGTAATGTTATATACAACTATGGTATGTGACCACTAGGTAATGTTATATATACAACTATGGTATGTGACCACTAGGTAATGGTATATATACAACTATGGTATGTGACCACTAGGTAATGTTATATATACAACTATGGTATGTGACCACTAAGTAATGTTATATATACAACTATGGTATGTGACCACTAGGTAATGGTATATATACAACTATGGTATGTGACCACTAGGTAATGCTGTATACAACTATGGTAGGTGACCACTAGGTAATGGTATATATACAACTATGGTATGTGACCACTAGGTAATGTTATATATACAACTATGGTATGTGACCACTAGGTAATAGTATATATACAACTATGGTAGGTGACCACTAGGTAATGGTATATATACAACTATGGTATGTGACCACTAGGTAATGCTGTATACAACTATGGTAGGTGACCACTAGGTAATGGTATATACAACTATGGTATGTGACCACTAGGTAATGTTATATATACAACTATGGTATGTGACCACTAGGTAATAGTATATATACAACTATGGTAGGTGACCACTAGGTAATGGTATATATACAACTATGGTATGTGACCACTAGGTAATGCTATATACAACTATGGTATGTGACCACTAGGTAATGGTATATATACAACTATGGTATGTGACCACTAGGTAATAGTATATATACAACTATGGTATGTGACCACTAGGTAATGGTATATATACAACTATGGTAGGTGACCACTAAGTAATGGTATATATACAACTATGGTATGTGACCACTAAGTAATGTTATATACAACTATGGTATGTGACCACTAAGTAATAGTATATATACAACTATGGTAGGTGACCACTAAGTAATGGTATATATACAACTATGGTATGTGACCACTAGGTAATGGTATATATACAACTATGGTATGTGACCACTAGGTAATGGTATATATACAACTATGGTATGTGACCACTAGGTAATGGTATATATACAACTATGGTATGTGACCACTAGGTAATAGTATATATACAACTATGGTAGGTGACCACTAGGTAATGTTATATATACAACTATGGTATGTGACCACTAGGTAATGTTATATACAACTATGGTATGTGACCACTAGGTAATGTTATATATACAACTATGGTAGGTGACCACTAGGTAATGCTATATACAACTATGGTAGGTGACGACTAGGTAATGCTATATACAACTATGGTAGGTGACCACTAGGTAATGTTATATACAACTATGGTATGTGACCACTAGGTAATGTTATATATACAACTATGGTATGTGACCACTAGGTAATAGTATATATACAACTATGGTAGGTGACCACTAGGTAATGGTATATATACAACTATGGTATGTGACCACTGGGTAATGCTATATACAACTATGGTATGTGACCACTAGGTAATGGTATATATACAACTATGGTATGTGACCACTAGGTAATAGTATATATACAACTATGGTATGTGACCACTAGGTAATGGTATATATACAACTATGGTAGGTGACCACTAAGTAATGGTATATATACAACTATGGTATGTGACCACTAAGTAATGTTATATACAACTATGGTATGTGACCACTAAGTAATAGTATATATACAACTATGGTAGGTGACCACTAAGTAATGGTATATATACAACTATGGTATGTGACCACTAGGTAATGGTATATATACAACTATGGTATGTGACCACTAGGTAATGGTATATATACAACTATGGTATGTGACCACTAAGTAATGTTATATACAACTATGGTAGGTGACCACTAGGTAATGTTATATATACAACTATGGTAGGTGACCACTAGGTAATGTTATATATACAACTATGGTAGGTGACCACTAGGTAATGGTATATACAACTATGGTATGTGACCACTAAGTAATGTTATATATACAACTATGGTATGTGACCACTAGGTAATGTTATATATACAACTATGGTATGTGACCACTAGGTAATAGTATATATACAACTATGGTATGTGACCACTAGGTAATGGTATATATACAACTATGGTATGTGACCACTAGGTAATGTTATATACAACTATGGTATGTGACCACTAGGTAATGTTATATACAACTATGGTAGGTGACCACTAAGTAATGTTATATATACAACTATGGTATGTGACCACTAGGTAATAGTATATATACAACTATGGTATGTGACCACTAGGTAATGGTATATATACAACTATGGTATGTGACCACTAGGTAATGTTATATATACAACTATGGTATGTGACCACTAGGTAATGCTATATACAACTATGGTATGTGACCACTAGGTAATGTTATATATACAACTATGGTATGTGACCACTAGGTAATGGTATATATACAACTATGGTATGTGACCACTAGGTAATGTTATATATACAACTATGGTATGTGACCACTAGGTAATGGTATATATACAACTATGGTAGGTGACCACTAGGTAATGCTATATACAACTATGGTATGTGACCACTAGGTAATGTTATATACAACTATGGTATGTGACCACTAAGTAATGTTATATATACAACTATGGTATGTGACCACTAAGTAATGTTATATATACAACTATGGTATGTGACCACTAGGTAATAGTATATATACAACTATGGTATGTGACCACTAGGTAATGGTATATATACAACTATGGTATGTGACCACTAAGTAATGTTATATATACAACTATGGTAGATGACCACTAGGTAATGGTATATATACAACTATGGTATGTGACCACTAGGTAATGGTATATATACAACTATGGTATGTGACCACTAGGTAATGGTATATATACAACTATGGTATGTGACCACTAAGTAATGTTATATACAACTATGGTATGTGACCACTAGGTAATGTTATATACAACTATGGTAGGTGACCACTAGGTAATAGTATATATACAACTATGGTAGGTGACCACTAGGTAATGGTATATATACAACTATGGTATGTGACCACTAGGTAATAGTATATATACAACTATGGTATGTGACCACTACGTAATGCTATATACAACTATGGTAGGTGACCACTAGGTAATGGTATATATACAACTATGGTAGGTGACCACTAGGTAATGTTATATATACAACTATGGTATGTGACCACTAGGTAATAGTATATATACAACTATGGTATGTGACCACTAGGTAATGCTATATACAACTATGGTAGGTGACCACTAGGTAATGGTATATATACAACTATGGTAGGTGACCACTAGGTAATGGTATATATACAACTATGGTAGGTGACCACTAGGTAATGTTATATATACAACTATGGTATGTGACCACTAGGTAATGGTATATATACAACTATGGTAGGTGACCACTAGGTAATGCTATATACAACTATGGTAGGTGACCACTAAGTAATGTTATATATACAACTATGGTATGTGACCACTAGGTAATGGTATATACAACTATGGTATGTGACCACTAGGTAATGTTATATATACAACTATGGTATGTGACCACTAGGTAATGTTATATACAACTATGGTAGGTGACCACTAAGTAATGTTATATATACAACTATGGTATGTGACCACTAGGTAATGTTATATATAACTATGGTAGGTGACCACTAGGTAATGCTATATACAACTATGGTATGTGACCACTAGGTAATGGTATATATACAACTATGGTATGTGACCACTAAGTAATGTTATATATACAACTATGGTAGGTGACCACTAGGTAATGGTATATATACAACTATGGTATGTGACCACTAGGTAATGCTATATACAACTATGGTAGGTGACCACTAAGTAATGGTATATACAACTATGGTATGTGACCACTAGGTAATGTTATATATACAACTATGGTATGTGACCACTAGGTAATGTTATATATACAACTATGGTATGTGACCACTAGGTAATAGTATATATACAACTATGGTATGTGACCACTAGGTAATGGTATATATACAACTATGGTAGGTGACCACTAGGTAATGCTATATACAACTATGGTATGTGACCACTAGGTAATGGTATATATACAACTATGGTAGGTGACCACTAGGTAATGGTATATATACAACTATGGTATGTGACCACTAGGTAATGTTATATATACAACTATGGTATGTGACCACTAGGTAATGCTATATACAACTATGGTATGTGACCACTAGGTAATGTTATATATACAACTATGGTAGGTGACCACTAGGTAATGTTATATACAACTATGGTAGGTGACCACTAGGTAATGATATATACAACTATGGTATGTGACCACTAGGTAATGCTATATACAACTATGGTATGTGACCACTAGGTAATGATATATACAACTATGGTATGTGACCACTAGGAAATGCTATATACAACTATGGTATGTGACCACTAGGTAATGTTATATATACAACTATGGTAGGTGACCACTAGGTAATGTTATATACAACTATGGTAGGTGACCACTAGGTAATGATATATACAACTATGGTATGTGACCACTAGGTAATGTTATATACAACTATGGTAGGTGACCACTAGGTAATGATATATACAACTATGGTATGTGACCACTAGGTAATGCTATATACAACTATGGTATGTGACCACTAGGTAATGTTATATACAACTATGGTATGTGACCACTAGGTAATGTTATATACAACTATGGTATGTGACCACTAGGTAATGTTATATACAACTATGGTAGGTGACCCCTAAGTAATGTTATATATACAACTATGGTAGGTGACCACTAGGTAATGTTATATACAACTATGGTAGGTGACCACTAGGTAATGCTATATACAACTATGGTAGGTGACCACTAGGTAATGCTATATACAACTATGGTATGTGACCACTAGGTAATGCTATATATACAACTATGGTATGTGACCACTAGGTAATGTTATATACAACTATGGTATGTGACCACTAGGTAATGGTATATATACAACTATGGTATGTGACCACTAGGTAATGTTATATACAACTATGGTATGTGACCACTAGGTAATAGTATATATACAACTATGGTAGGTGACCACTAGGTAATGTTATATACAACTATGGTATGTGACCACTAGGTAATGTTATATACAACTATGGTAGGTGACCACTAGGTAATGCTATATATACAACTATGGTATGTGACCACTAGGTAATGCTATATACAACTATGGTATGTGACCACTAGGTAATGTTATATACAACTATGGTATGTGACCACTAGGTAATAGTATATATACAACTATGGTAGGTGACCACTAGGTAATGCTATATATACAACTATGGTATGTGACCACTAGGGTATGCTATATACAACTATGGTATGTGACCACTAGGTAATGGTATATATACAACTATGGTAGGTGACCACTAGGTAATGGTATATATACAACTATGGTATGTGACCACTAGGTAATGTTATTTATTACATGCCTGTTTATTTTCCGGTGGAAATACACACAGATTGACATGCGCAAATACACCACGACAGATTAAAATTCCGTATCTATATGCGGTGTAAATACAAGATTGTGACGTCATACAGTGACGTAACCGGTTTGATGACGATATTAGTACTATTTACTATTAATAAAATGTAAACTCAATAAATTTTCGCTGCTCATAGATTGTAGGTATGTAATAAAAGATATATTATGTTGTGGGGTGGATAATAGAGTTCGTATTAACGACGCGTAGCGTGGGGAAATCCATATCTTAGCTCGACCTACGGTCTCGTAAGATATCGATTTTCCCACGCTACTTGTCGTGGAATACGAACTCATTTATCCACCCCACAACATAATATTCCGAATATATACAACTATGGTATGTGACCACTAGGTAATGGTATATATACAACTATGGTATGTGACCACTAGGTAATGTTATATACAACTATGGTAGGTGACCACTAAGTAATGTTATATATACAACTATGGTATGTGACCACTAGGTAATGCTATATACAACTATGGTAGGTGACCACTAGGTAATGTTATATACAACTATGGTATGTGACCACTAGGTAATAGTATATATACAACTATGGTATGTGACCACTAGGTAATGGTATATATACAACTATGGTAGGTGACCACTAGGTAATGTTATATACAACTATGGTAGGTGACCACTAGGTAATAGTATATATACAACTATGGTATGTGACCACTAGGTAATGGTATATATACAACTATGGTATGTGACCACTAGGTAATGTTATATATACAACTATGGTATGTGACCACTAGGTAATGTTATATACAACTATGGTAGGTGACCACTAAGTAATGTTATATATACAACTATGGTAGGTGACCACTAGGTAATGCTATAAACAACTATGGTAGGTGACCACTAAGTAATGGTATATACAACTATGGTATGTGACCACTAGGTAATGTTATATATACAACTATGGTATGTGACCACTAGGTAATGTTATATATACAACTATGGTATGTGACCACTAGGTAATAGTATATATACAACTATGGTATGTGACCACTAGGTAATGGTATATATACAACTATGGTAGGTGACCACTAGGTAATGCTATATACAACTATGGTATGTGACCACTAGGTAATGTTATATACAACTATGGTATGTGACCACTAGGTAATAGTATATATACAACTATGGTAGTTGACCACTAGGTAATGGTATATATACAACTATGGTATGTGACCACTAGGTAATGGTATATATACAACTATGGTAGGTGACCACTAGGTAATGCTATATACAACTATGGTAGGTGACCACTAAGTAATGTTATATATACAACTATGGTATGTGACCACTAAGTAATGTTATATACAACTATGGTAGGTGACCACTAGGTAATGTTATATACAACTATGGTATGTGACCACTAGGTAATGGTATATATACAACTATGGTAGGTGACCACTAGGTAATGCTATATACAACTATGGTATGTGACCACTAGGTAATGTTATATACAACTATGGTAGGTGACCACTAGGTAATGGTATATATACAACTATGGTATGTGACCACTAGGTAATGTTATATACAACTATGGTATGTGACCACTAGGTAATGGTATATATACAACTATGGTATGTGACCACTAAGTAATGTTATATATACAACTATGGTAGGTGACCACTAGGTAATGTTATATATACAACTATGGTATGTGACCACTAAGTAATGTTATATATACAACTATGGTATGTGACCACTAAGTAATGTTATATATACAACTATGGTATGTGACCACTAAGTAATGTTATATACAACTATGGTAGGTGACCACTAGGTAATGTTATATACAACTATGGTATGTGATCACTAGGTAATGGTATATATACAACTATGGTAGGTGACCACTAGGTAATGCTATATACAACTATGGTATGTGACCACTAGGTAATGTTATATACAACTATGGTAGGTGACCACTAAGTAATGTTATATATACAACTATGGTATGTGACCACTAAGTAATGTTATATATACAACTATGGTAGGTGACCACTAGGTAATAGTATATATACAACTATGGTAGGTGACCACTAGGTAATGTTATATATACAACTATGGTATGTGACCACTAGGTAATGCTATATATACAACTATGGTATGTGACCACTAGGTAATGCTATATACAACTATGGTATGTGACCACTAGGTAATGTTATATACAACTATGGTAGGTGACCACTAGGTAATGTTATATATACAACTATGGTATGTGACCACTAGGTAATGCTATATATACAACTATGGTATGTGACCACTAGGTAATGCTATATACAACTATGGTATGTGACCACTAGGTAATGTTATATACAACTATGGTAGGTGACCACTAGGTAATGTTATATACAACTATGGTATGTGACCACTAGGTAATGTTATATACAACTATGGTATGTGACCACTAGGTAATGCTATATACAACTATGGTAGGTGACCACTAGGTAATGTTATATACAACTATGGTATGTGACCACTAGGTAATGTTATATACAACTATGGTAGGTGACCACTAGGTAATGCTATATATACAACTATGGTATGTGACCACTAGGTAATGCTATATACAACTATGGTATGTGACCACTAGGTAATGTTATATACAACTATGGTAGGTGACCACTATGTAATGCTATATACAACTATGGTATGTGACCACTAGGTAATGTTATATACAACTATGGTATGTGACCACTAGGTAATGTTATATACAACTATGGTATGTGACCACTAGGTAATGATATATACAACTATGGTATGTGACCACTAGGTAATGGTATATATACAACTATGGTAGGTGACCACTAGGTAATGCTATATATACAACTATGGTATGTGACCACTAGGTAATGTTATATACAACTATGGTATGTGACCACTAGGTAATGTTATATACAACTATGGTAGGTGACCACTAGGTAATGTTATATACAACTATGGTATGTGACCACTAGGTAATGCTATATACAACTATGGTATGTGACCACTAGGTAATGGTATATATACAACTATGGTAGGTGACCACTAGGTAATGCTATATACAACTATGGTATGTGACCACTAGGTAATGTTATATACAACTATGGTATGTGACCACTAGGTAATGTTATATACAACTATGGTATGTGACCACTAGGTAATGTTATATACAACTATGGTAGGTGACCACTAGGTAATGCTATATATACAACTATGGTAGGTGACCACTAGGTAATGTTATATACAACTATGGTAGGTGACCACTAGGTAATGTTATATACAACTATGGTAGGTGACCACTAGGTAATGTTATATACAACTATGGTATGTGACCACTAGGTAATGCTATATACAACTATGGTATGTGACCACTAGGTAATGTTATATACAACTATGGTAGGTGACCACTAGGTAATGCTATATATACAACTATGGTATGTGACCACTAGGTAATGTTATATACAACTATGGTAGGTGACCACTAGGTAATGTTATATACAACTATGGTATGTGACCACTAGGTAATGTTATATACAACTATGGTATGTGACCACTAGGTAATGCTATATACAACTATGGTAGGTGACCACTAGGTAATGTTATATACAACTATGGTATGTGACCACTAGGTAATGTTATATACAACTATGGTAGGTGACCACTAGGTAATGTTATATACAACTATGGTATGTGACCACTAGGTAATGTTATATACAACTATGGTATGTGACCACTAGGTAATGTTATATACAACTATGGTAGGTGACCACTAGGTAATGCTATATATACAACTATGGTAGGTGACCACTAGGTAATGTTATATACAACTATGGTAGGTGACCACTAGGTAATGTTATATACAACTATGGTAGGTGACCACTAGGTAATGTTATATACAACTATGGTATGTGACCACTAGGTAATGCTTATATACAACTATGGTATGTGACCACTAGGTAATGTTATATACAACTATGGTAGGTGACCACTAGGTAATGCTATATATACAACTATGGTATGTGACCACTAGGTAATGCTATATACAACTATGGTATGTGACCACTAGGTAATGTTATATACAACTATGGTAGGTGACCACTAGGTAATGTTATATACAACTATGGTATGTGACCACTAGGTAATGTTATATACAACTATGGTATGTGACCACTAGGTAATGCTATATACAACTATGGTAGGTGACCACTAGGTAATGTTATATACAACTATGGTATGTGACCACTAGGTAATGTTATATACAACTATGGTAGGTGACCACTAGGTAATGCTATATATACAACTATGGTATGTGACCACTAGGTAATGCTATATACAACTATGGTATGTGACCACTAGGTAATGTTATATACAACTATGGTAGGTGACCACTAGGTAATGCTATATACAACTATGGTATGTGACCACTAGGTAATGTTATATACAACTATGGTATGTGACCACTAGGTAATGTTATATACAACTATGGTATGTGACCACTAGGTAATGATATATACAACTATGGTATGTGACCACTAGGTAATGGTATATATACAACTATGGTAGGTGACCACTAGGTAATGCTATATATACAACTATGGTATGTGACCACTAGGTAATGTTATATACAACTATGGTATGTGACCACTAGGTAATGTTATATACAACTATGGTAGGTGACCACTAAGTAATGTTATATACAACTATGGTATGTGACCACTAAGTAATGCTATATACAACTATGGTATGTGACCACTAGGTAATGGTATATACAACTATGGTATGTGACCACTAGGTAATGTTATATACAACTATGGTAGGTGACCACTAGGTAATGTTATATATACAACTATGGTATGTGACCACTAAGTAATGCTATATACAACTATGGTATGTGACCACTAGGTAATGGTATATACAACTATGGTATGTGACCACTAGGTAATGTTATAAACAACTATGGTAGGTGACCACTAAGTAATGTTATATACAACTATGGTATGTGACCACTAGGTAATGCTATATACAACTATGGTATGTGACCACTAGGTAATGGTATATATACAACTATGGTAGGTGACCACTAGGTAATGCTATATACAACTATGGTATGTGACCACTAAGTAATGTTATATATACAACTATGGTAGGTGACCACTAGGTAATGTTATATATACAACTATGGTATGTGACCACTAAGTAATG
>JASEVX010000008.1:68649787-68733033 GCA_031761405.1 Serripes groenlandicus | reverse complement strand
GGTATGTGAACACTAAGTAATGTAAATGGTATGAAGGTAGGTATAACAAACTATCGTAGTGAGACCACTAAGTAATGTTATATACAACTATGGTAATGTGACCAGCTAGGTAATAGTCTATATATACAACTCCTGGTATGTGACCACTAGGACAATGTCTTATATACAACTATGGTAGGTGACCACTAAGGTAATGCTATAATATACAAACTATGGTAGGTGACCACTAGGTAATGTTATATACAACTATGGTATGTGACCACTAGGTAATGTTATAATACAACTATGGTATGTGACCAATAAGTAATGTTATATTACACTATGGTATGTGACCACTAGGTAATGTTATATATACAACTATGGTTGTGACCACTAGGTAATGTTATATACAACTATGGTAGGTGACCACTAGGTAATGCTATATATACAACTATGGTAGGTGACCACTAGGTAATTGTATATATACAACTATGGTAGGTGACCACTAAGTAATGTTATATATACAACTATGGTATGTGACCACTAGGTAATCGGTATATATACAACTATGGTAGGTGACCACTAGGTAAAGTATATATACAACTATGGTAGGTGACCACTAGGTAATGTTATATACAACTATGGTATGTGACCACCTAAAGTAATGTTATTATATACAACTATGGGTATGTGACCACTAGGTAATGTTATATATACAACTATGGTATGTGACCACTAGGTAATGTTTATATACAACTATGGTAGGTGGACCCACTAGGTAATGTTATATACAACTATGGGTAGGTGACCACTAGGTAATGGTTATATACAACTATGGTATGTGACCACTAGGTAATGTTATATATACAACTATGGTATGTGACCACTAGGTAATGTTATATATACAACTATGGTAGGTGACCACTAGGTAATAGTATATATACAACTATGGTAGGTGACCCTACTAGGTAATGTTATATACAACTATGGTATGTGACCACTAGTAATGTTATATATACACTATGGTATGTGACCACTATGTAATGTTATATATACAACTATGGTATGTGACCACTAGGTAATGGTATATATACAACTATGGTATGTGACCACTAGGTAATGGTTATATACAACTATGGTATGTGACCACTAAGTAATGGTAATATATACAACTATGGTATGTGACCCACTAGGTAATGGATAGATACAACTATGGTATGTGACCACTAGGTAATAGTATATATACAACTATGGTATGTGACCACTAGGTAATGTATATATAACACTATGGTAGGTAACCACTAGGTAATGGTACTATACAACTATGGTAGGATTACCACTAGGTTAAATGTGATTATACAACTATGGTAAGGTGACCACTAGGTAATGTTATATACAACTATGGTAGGTGACCACTAAGTAATGTTATATATACAACTATGGTAGGTGACCACTAGGTAATTGGTATACTATACAACTATGGTATGTGACCACTAGGTAATGTTAATATACAACTATGGTAGGTGACCACGAGGTAATGTTATATACAACTATGGTATGTGACCACTAAGTAATGTTTATTTATACAACTATGGTATGTGACACTAGGTAAGTTATATATACAACTATGGTAGGAGTGACCACAGGTAATGTTATATACAACTATGGTATGTGACCACTAGCAATGGTATATATACAACTATGGTATGTGACCACTAGTAAATGTTATATATACAAACTATGTATGTGACCACTAGGTAATGGTATATATACAACTATGGTATGTGACCACTAAGTAATGATATATACAAACTATGGTATGTGACCACTAGGTAATGTTATATATACAACTATGGTATGTGACCACTAGGTAATGTTATATACAACTATGGTAGGTGACCACTAGGTAATGCTATATATACAACCATGGTAGGTGACCACTAGGTAATGTTATATATACAACTATGGTATGTGACCACTAAGTAATGTTATATACAACTATGGTATGTGACCACTAGGTAATGTTATATACAACTATGGTAGGTGACCACTAGGTAATGTTATATACAACTATGGTAGGTGACCACTAGGTAATGTTATATACAACTATGGTAGGTGACCACTAAGTAATGTTATATACAACTATGGTAGGTGACCACTAGGTAATGGTATATATACAACTATGGTATGTGACCACTAGGTAATGTTATATACAACTATGGTAGGGTGACCACTAAGTAATGTTATATATACAACTATGGTAGTGACCACTAGGTAATGTTATATATACAACTATGGTATGGTGACCACTAGGTAATGTTATATACAACTATGGTAGGTGACCACTAGGTAATGTTATATACAACTATGGTAGGTGACCACTAGGTAATGGTATATATACAACTATGGTATGTGACCACTAGGTAATGTTATATATACAACTATGGTAGGTGACCACTAGGTAATGTTATATATACAACTATGGTAGTGACCACTAGGTAATAGTATATATACAACTATGGTAGGTAACTACTAGGTAATGTTATATACAACTATGGTATGTGACCACTAGTAATGTTATATATACAACTATGGTATGTGACCACTAGGTAATGCTATATACAACTATGGTAGGTGTCCACTAGGTAATGTTATATACAAACTATGGTATGTGACCACTAGGTAATGTTATATACAACTATGGTAGGTGACCACTAGGTAATGTTATATATACAACTATGGTATGTGACCACGAGGTAATAGTATATATACAACTATGGTAGGTAACTACTAGGTAATGTTATATACAACTATGGTATGTGACCACTAAGTAATGTTATATATACAACTATGGTAGGTGACCACTAGGTAATAGTATATATACAACTATGGTATGTGACCACTAGGTAATGTTATATATACAACTATGGTAGGTTGACCACTAGGTAATGTTAGTATATACAACTATGTATGTGACCACGAGGTAATAGTATATATACAACTATGGTAGGTAACTACTAGGGTAATGTATATATACAACTATGGTATGTGACCACTAAGTAATGTTATATATACAACTATGGTATGTGACCACGAGGTAATGGTATATATACAACTATGGTATGTGACCACTAGGTAATGGTATATATACAACTATGGTATGTGACCACTAGTAATGTATATTATACAACTATGGTAGGTGACCACTAAGTAATGTTATATACAACTATGGTATGTGACCACTAGGTAATGTTATATATACAACTATGGTATGTGACCACTAGGTAATAGTATATATACAACTATGGTATGTGACCACTAGGTAATGGTATATATACAACTATGGTATGTGACCACTAAGTAATAGTATATATTACAACTATGGTAGGTGACCACTAGGTAATGTTATATACAACTATGGTATGTGTGACCACTAGGTAATGATATATACAACTATGGTATGTGACCACTAGGTAATGTTATATACAACTATGGTATGTGACCACTAGGTAATGTTATATATACAACTATGGTAGGTGACCACTAGATAATGTTATATACAACTATGGTAGGTGACCACTAGGTAATGTTATATATAACTATGGTAGGTGACCACTAGATAATGCTATATATACAACTATGGTAGGTGACCACTAGGTAATAGTATATATACAACTATGGTATGTGACCACTAGGTAATGTTATATACAACTATGGTATGTGACCACTAGGTAATGTTATATACAACTATGGTATGTGACCACTAGGTAATGTTATATATACAACTATGGTAGGTGACCACTAGGTAATGGTATATATACAACTATGGTAGGTGACCACTAGGTAATGCTATATACAACTATGGTATGTGACCACTAGGTAATGCTATATATACAACTATGGTAGGTGACCACTAGGTAATGGTATATATACAACTATGGTATGTGACCACTAAGTAATGTTATATATACAACTATGGTATGTGACCACTAGGTAATGGTATATATACAACTATGGTAGGTGACCACTAGGTAATGCTATATACAACTATGGTAGGTGACCACTAAGTGATGTTATATATACAACTATGGTAGGTGACCACTAAGTAATGTTATATATACAACTATGGTATGTGACCACGAGGTAATGTTATATACAACTATGGTATGTGACCACTAAGTAATGTTATATACAACTATGGTATGTGACCACTAGGTAATGTTATATATACAACTATGGTATGTGACCACTAGGTAATGTTATATACAACTATGGTAGGTGACCACTAGGTAATGTTATATACAACTATGGTATGTGACCACTAGGTAATAGTATATATACAACTATGGTAGGTGACCACTAGGTAATGGTATATATACAACTATGGTATGTGACCACTAGGTAATAGTATATATACAACTATGGTATGTGACCACTAGGTAATGTTATATATACAACTATGGTATGTGACCACGAGGTAATAGTATATATACAACTATGGTATGTGACCACGAGGTAATAGTATATATACAACTATGGTATGTGACCACTAGGTAATGGTATATATACAACTATGGTAGGTGACCACTAGGTAATGTTATATATACAACTATGGTATGTGACCACTAGGTAATGTTATATACAACTATGGTAGGTGACCACTAGGTAATAGTATATATACAACTATGGTATGTGACCACTAGGTAATGGTATATATACAACTATGGTATGTGACCACGAGGTAATGTTATATATACAACTATGGTATGTGACCACTAGGTAATGTTATATATACAACTATGGTATGTGACCACGAGGTAATAGTATATATACAACTATGGTAGGTAACTACTAGGTAATGTTATATACAACTATGGTATGTGACCACTAAGTAATGTTATATATACAACTATGGTAGGTGACCACTAGGTAATAGTATATATACAACTATGGTAGGTAACTACTAGGTAATGTTATATACAACTATGGTATGTGACCACTAAGTAATGTTATATATACAACTATGGTATGTGACCACTAGGTAATGCTATATACAACTATGGTATGTGACCACTAGGTAATGTTATATACAACTATGGTAGGTGACCACTAGGTAATGTTATATATACAACTATGGTATGTGACCACTAGGTAATAGTATATATACAACTATGGTATGTGACCACTAGGTAATGTTATATACAACTATGGTATGTGACCACTAGGTAATGTTATATACAACTATGGCAGGTGACCACTAGGTAATGTTATATATACAACTATGGTAGGTGACCACTAGGTAATGTTATATATACAACTATGGTATGTGACCACTAGGTAATGTTATATATACAACTATGGTATGTGACCACTAGGTAATGGTATATATACAACTATGGTATGTGACCACTAGGTAATGGTATATATACAACTATGGTATGTGACCACTAGGTAATGTTATATATACAACTATGGTATGTGACCACTAGGTAATGTTATATATACAACTATGGTATGTGACCACTAGGTAATGTTATATACAACTATGGTAGGTGACCACTAGGTAATAGTATATATACAACTATGGTATGTGACCACTAGGTAATGTTATATACAACTATGGTATGTGACCACTAAGTAATGTTATATATACAACTATGGTAGGTGACCACTAGGTAATAGTATATATACAACTATGGTATGTGACCACTAGGTAATGTTATATATACAACTATGGTATGTGACCACGAGGTAATAGTATATATACAACTATGGTAGGTGACCACTAGGTAATGTTATATATACAACTATGGTATGTGACCACTAGGTAATGTTATATATACAACTATGGTATGTGACCACTAGGTAATGTTATATATACAACTATGGTATGTGACCACTAGGTAATGTTATATATACAACTATGGTATGTGACCACTAGGTAATGTTATATACAACTATGGTATGTGACCACTAGGTAATGTTATATATACAACTATGGTAGGTGACCACTAGATAATGCTATATATACAACTATGGTATGTGACCACTAGGTAATGTTATATACAACTATGGTATGTGACCACTAGGTAATGTTATATACAACTATGGTATGTGACCACTAGATAATGTTATATATACAACTATGGTATGTGACCACTAGGTAATGTTATATATACAACTATGGTATGTGACCACTAGGTAATGTTATATATACAACTATGGTAGGTGACCACTAGGTAATGTTATATATACAACTATGGTATGTGACCACTAGGTAATGTTATATATACAACTATGGTATGTGACCACTAGGTAATAGTATATATACAACTATGGTATGTGACCACTAGGTAATGTTATATACAACTATGGTAGGTGACCACTAGGTAATAGTATATATACAACTATGGTATGTGACCACTAGGTAATGCTATATACAACTTTATTTCACCTCCCACTAGAAACTGGCCTTTTCATTGGACAAGAGAAGTCACGTGGTGACCCACTATTTTTCTATAGTGGGTCAGTAAATTTCTATAGTGGGTCAGTAGTCGACAAAATGGCCGCCATTCATCCATTCTTCCTTTAAAATCACCTTTTTCTATCCCAAAATGACGTAAATCACTAACAATATTACAACTGTAAATTGTGTTTTTAAGGAATGGAGAGCGTTTTTTTCGTTTTTATGGGGGTATGAACAAAAAAACCTGATCACTCTCTATGAAATCGCGAAGCAAAAGTGATGAACACAAAAAAAACTAAAATATATGAAAATGAACACAATATTTTTTCCGTAGAGGGTTAGTAAGAGACTAAATAACTGATTTATTTCATCAACCACCTTTCATGACCAAGTTTCATTTCATTATTAAAGTGGGTTTAATACTAGGAATTTTAAAAATATTGGGACCGAATACTAGGAAAATGACGTCACGTCAGCAGTTTTTGACGTCATAACGCTAGTCATTTGGCGCCAAAACCCGTAAATTTCTTCTAGACATATTGTAAACGTTAATGTAAATGAAACAATATCAATTTTCTTTGCTCATGAAAGGTGGTCGATGAAATAAATCAATTATTGGGTTTGTTACTGACCCACTACGGAAATATAGGGGGTCTGTAGGATTAATAGGGGGACTCGGCTATCGCCTCGCCCCCTATTAATCCTACAGACCCCCTATATTTCCGTAGTGGGTCAGTAACAAACCCAATAACTAATAATGGTAGGTGACCACTAGGTAATGGTATATATACAACTATGGTAGGTGACCACTAGGTAATGCTATATACAACTATGGTAGGTGACCACTAGGTAATGGTATATATACAACTATGGTAGGTGACCACTAGGTAATGCTATATACAACTATGGTATGTGACCACTAGGTAATGTTATATACAACTATGGTATGTGACCACTAGGTAATGTTATATATACAACTATGGTAGGTGACCACTAGGTAATGGTATATATACAACTATGGTAGGTGACCACTAAGTAATGTTATATATACAACTATGGTATGTGACCACTAGGTAATGTTATATATACAACTATGGTAGGTAACCACTAGGTAATGGTATATACAACTATGGTATGTGACCACTAGGTAATGTTATATACAACTATGGTAGGTGACCACTAGGTAATGTTATATATACAACTATGGTAGGTGACCACTAGGTAATGGTATATATACAACTATGGTATGTGACCACTAAGTAATGTTATATACAACTATGGTATGTGACCACTAGGTAATGTTATATATACAACTATGGTAGGTAACCACTAGGTAATGTTATATATACAACTATGGTAGGTGACCACTAGGTAATGTTATATATACAACTATGGTATGTGACCACTAGGTAATGTTATATACAACTATGGTATGTGACCACTAGGTAATGTTATATACAACTATCGTAGGTGACCACTAGGTAATGCTATATATACAACTATGGTATGTGACCACTAGGTAATGTTATATACAACTATGGTATGTGACCACTAGGTAATGTTATATATACAACTATGGTAGGTGACCACTAGGTAATGGTATATATACAACTATGGTATGTGACCACTAGGTATTGTTATATATACAACTATGGTATGTGACCACTAGGTAATGCTATATACAACTATGGTATGTGACCACTAGGTAATGTTATATACAACTATGGTAGGTGACCACTAGGTAATGCTATATATACAACTATTGTAGGTGACCACTAGGTAATGGTATATATACAACTATGGTATGTGACCACTAGGTAATGTTATATACAACTATGGTAGGTGACCACTAAGTAATGTTATATATACAACTATGGTATGTGACCACTAAGTAATAGTATATATACAACTATGGTATGTGACCACTAGGTAATGTTATATATACAACTATGGTATGTGACCACTAGGTAATAGTATATATACAACTATGGTAGGTGACCACTAGGTAATGGTATATATACAACTATGGTATGTGACCACTAGGTAATGTTATATACAACTATGGTATGTGACCACTAAGTAATGTTATATACAACTATGGTATGTGACCACTAGGTAATGTTATATATACAACTATGGTAGGTGACCACTAGGCAATGGTATATATACAACTATGGTATGTGACCACTAGGTAATGTTATATACAACTATGGTATGTGACCACTAGGTAATGTTAAATATACAACTATGGTATGTGACCACTAGGTAATAGTATATATACAACTATGGTAGGTGACCACAAGGTAATGGTATATATACAACTATGGTATGTGACCACTAGGTAATGGTATATATACAACTATGGTAGGTAACCACTAGGTAATGTTATATACAACTATGGTATGTGACCACTAGGTAATGGTATATATACAACTATGGTATGTGACCACTAGGTAATGCTATATACAACTATGGTAGGTGACCACTAGGTAATGGTATATATACAACTATGGTATGTGACCACTAGGTAATGGTATATATACAACTATGGTATGTGACCACTAGGTAATGGTATATATACAACTATGGTATGTGACCACTAGGTAATGCTATATTCAACTATGGTAGGTGACCACTAGGTAATGGTATATATACAACTATGGTATGTGACCACTAGGTAATAGTATATATACAACTATGGTATGTGACCACTAGGTAATGGTATATATACAACTATGGTATGTGACCACTAGGTAATGCTATATATACAACTATGGTAGGTGACCACTAGGTAATGTTATATACAACTATGGTATGTGACCACTAGGTAATGGTATATATACAACTATGGTAGGTGACCACTAGGTAATGGTATATATACAACTATGGTATGTGACCACTAAGTAATGGTATATATACAACTATGGTATGTGACCACTAGGTAATGGTATATATACAACTATGGTATGTGACCACTAGGTAATAGTATATATACAACTATGGTAGGTGACCACTAGGTAATGTTATATATACAACTATGGTATGTGACCACTAGGTAATGCTATATACAACTATGGTATGTGACCACTAGGTAATGTTATATACAACTATGGTATGTGACCACGAGGTAATAGTATATATACAACTATGGTAGGTGACCACTAAGTAATGTTATATATACAACTATGGCATGTGACCACTAGGTAATGTTATATATACAACTATGGTAGGTGACCACTAGGTAATGTTATATACAACTATGGTAGGTGACCACTAGATAATGCTATATATACAACTATGGTAGGTGACCACTAGGTAATGTTATATACAACTATGGTAGGTGACCACTAGGTAATGTTATATATACAACTATGGTATGTGACCACTAAGTAATGTTATATATACAACTATGGTATGTGACCACTAGGTAATAGTATATATACAACTATGGTAGGTGACCACTAGGTAATGGTATATATACAACTATGGTAGGTGACCACTAGGTAATGGTATATATACAACTATGGTATGTGACCACTAGGTAATGGTATATACAACTATGGTATGTGACCACTAGGTAATGGTATATATACAACTATGGTATGTGACCACTAAGTAATGTTATATATACAACTATGGTATGTGACCACTAGGTAATGTTATATACAACTATGGTAGGTGACCACTAGGTAATGGTATATATATACAACTATGGTAGGTGACCACTAGGTAATGGTATATATACAACTATGGTATGTGACCACTAGGTAATGGTATATATACAACTATGGTATGTGACCACTAAGTAATGTTATATATACAACTATGGTATGTGACCACTAGGTAATAGTATATATACAACTAAGGTAGGTGACCACTAGGTAATGGTATATATACAACTATGGTATGTGACCACTAGGTAATGTTATATACAACTATGGTATGTGACCACTAGGTAATGTTATATACAACTATGGTAGGTGACCACTAGGTAATAGTATATATACAACTATGGTAGGTGACCACTAGGTAATGTTATATATACAACTATGGTAGGTGACCACTAGGCAATGGTATATATACAACTATGGTATGTGACCACTAGGTAATGTTATATACAACTATGGTAGGTGACCACTAGGTAATGTTATATATACAACTATGGTAGGTGACCACTAAGTAATGTTATATATACAACTATGGTATGTGACCACTAGGTAATGTTATATATACAACTATGGTATGTGACCACTAGGTAATAGTATATATACAACTATGGTAGGTAACTACTAGGTAATGTTATATACAACTATGGTATGTGACCACTAGGTAATGTTATATACAACTATGGTATGTGACCACTAGGTAATGTTATATACAACTATGGTAGGTGACCACTAAGTAATGTTATATACAACTATGGTATGTGACCACTAGGTAATGTTATATATACAACTATGGTAGGTAACCACTAGGTAATGTTATATACAACTATGGTATGTGACCACTAGGTAATGTTATATACAACTATGGTATGTGACCACTAAGTAATGTTATATACAACTATGGTAGATGACCACTAAGTAATGTTATATATACAACTATGGTATGTGACCACTAAGTAATGTTATATATACAACTATGGTAGGTGACCACTAGGTAATAGTATATATACAACTATGGTAGGTAACTACTAGGTAATGTTATATACAACTATGGTATGTGACCACTAGGTAATGTTATATACAACTATGGTATGTGACCACTAGGTAATGTTATATACAACTATGGTAGGTGACCACTAAGTAATGTTATATACAACTATGGTATGTGACCACTAGGTAATGTTATATATACAACTATGGTAGGTAACCACTAGGTAATGTTATATACAACTATGGTATGTGACCACTAGGTAATGTTATATACAACTATGGTATGTGACCACTAAGTAATGTTATATACAACTATGGTAGATGACCACTAAGTAATGTTATATATACAACTATGGTATGTGACCACTAAGTAATGTTATATATACAACTATGGTAGGTGACCACTAGGTAATAGTATATATACAACTATGGTAGGTGACCACTAGGTAATGTTAATTATACAACTATGGTATGTGACCACTAGGTAATGCTATATATACAACTATGGTAGGTGACCACTAGGTAATGGTATATATACAACTATGGTATGTGACCACTAGGTAATGTTATATATACAACTATGGTAGGTGACCACTAGGTAATGGTATATACAACTATGGTATGTGACCACTAAGTAATGTTATATACAACTATGGTATGTGACCACTAAGTAATGTTATATACAACTATGGTATGTGACCACTAGGTAATGGTATATATACAACTATGGTATGTGACCACTAGGTAATGCTATATATACAACTATGGTAGGTGACCACTAAGTAATGTTATATATACAACTATGGTATGTGACCACTAGGTAATGGTATATACAACTATGGTAGGTGACCACTAGGTAATGCTATATACAACTATGGTATGTGACCACTAGGTAATGGTATATACAACTATGGTAGGTGACCACTAGGTAATGTTATATACAACTATGGTAGGTAACCACTAGGTAATGTTATATACAACTATGGTATGTGACCACTAGGTAATGTTATATACAACTATGGTAGGTGACCACTAGGTAATGTTATATATACAACTATGGTATGTGACCACTAAGTAATGTTATATATACAACTATGGTATGTGACCACTAGGTAATAGTATATATACAACTATGGTAGGTGACCACTAGGTAATGGTATATATACAACTATGGTAGGTGACCACTAGGTAATGCTATATATACAACTATGGTATGTGACCACTAGGTAATGGTATATATACAACTATGGTATGTGACCACTAGGTAATGATATATACAACTATGGTAGGTGACCACTAGGTAATGGTATATATACAACTATGGTAGGTGACCACTAGATAATGCTATATATACAACTATGGTATGTGACCACTAGGTAATGTTATATACAACTATGGTATGTGACCACTAGGTAATGTTATATACAACTATGGTATGTGACCACTAAGTAATGTTATATATACAACTATGGTATGTGACCACTAGGTAATGTTATATACAACTATGGTAGGTGACCACTAGGTAATAGTATATATACAACTATGGTAGGTAACCACTAGGTAATGCTATATACAACTATGGTAGGTGACCACTAGGTAATGATATATACAACTATGGTAGGTGACCACTAGGTAATGTTATATACAACTATGGTAGGTGACCACTAGGTAATGTTATATACAACTATGGTAGGTGACCACTAGGTAATGCTATATACAACTATGGTAGGTGACCACTAGGTAATGATATATACAACTATGGTATGTGACCACTAGGTAATGATATATACAACTATGGTATGTGACCACTAGGTAATGATATATACAACTATGGTATGTGACCACTAGGTAATGTTATATATACAACTATGGTATGTGACCACTAGGTAATAGTATATATACAACTATGGTATGTGACCACTAGGTAATGGTATATATACAACTATGGTATGTGACCACTAGGTAATGTTATATACAACTATGGTATGTGACCACTAGGTAATGGTATATACAACTATGGTATGTGACCACTAGGTAATGTTATATACAACTATGGTATGTGACCACTAGGTAATGTTATATACAACTATGGTAGGTGACCACTAGGTAATGATATATACAACTATGGTATGTGACCACTAGGTAATGATATATACAACTATGGTATGTGACCACTAGGTAATGTTATATATACAACTATGGTAGGTGACCACTAGGTAATAGTATATATACAACTATGGTAGGTGACCACTAGGTAATAGTATATATACAACTATGGTAGGTGACCACTAGGTAATGTTATATATACAACTATGGTATGTGACCACTAGGTAATAGTATATATACAACTATGGTAGGTGACCACTAGGTAATAGTATATATACAACTATGGTAGGTGACCACTAGGTAATAGTATATATACAACTATGGTAGGTGACCACTACGTAATAGTATATATACAACTATGGTAGGTGACCACTAGGTAATGTTATATATACAACTATGGTATGTGACCACTAGGTAATGTTATATACAACTATGGTAGGTGACCACTAGGTAATGGTATATACAACTATGGTAGGTGACCACTAGGTAATGTTATATATACAACTATGGTATGTGACCACTAGGTAATAGTATATATACAACTATAGTAGGTGACCACTAGGTAATAGTATATATACAACTATGGTAGGTGACCACTAGGTAATAGTATATATACAACTATGGTAGGTGACCACTAGGTAATGGTATATATACAACTATGGTATGTGACCACTAGGTAATGTTATATACAACTATGGTATGTGACCACTAGGTAATGTTATATACAACTATGGTAGGTGACCACTAAGTAATGTTATATATACAACTATGGTATGTGACCACTAAGTAATGTTATATATACAACTATGGTATGTGACCACTAAGTAATGTTATATATACAACTATGGTAGGTGACCACTAGGTAATGTTATATATACAACTATGGTATGTGACCACTAAGTAATGTTATATATACAACTATGGTATGTGACCACTAGGCAATGTTATATACAACTATGGTAGGTAACCACTAAGTAATGTTATATATACAACTATGGTATGTGACCACTAGGTAATAGTATATATACAACTATGGTAGGTGACCACTAGGTAATGTTATATATACAACTATGGTATGTGACCACTAGGTAATAGTATATATACAACTATGGTAGGTGACCACTAGGTAATAGTATATATACAACTGTGGTAGGTGACCACTAGGTAATGGTATATATACAACTATGGTATGTGACCACTAGGCAATGGTATATATACAACTATGGTAGGTAACCACTAGGTAATGGTATATATACAACTATGGTATGTGACCACTAAGTAATGTTATATACAACTATGGTAGGTGACCACTAAGTAATGTTATATACAACTATGGTAGGTGACCACTAAGTAATGTTATATATAACTATCGTAGGTGACCACTAGGTAATGCTATATACAACTATGGTAGGTGACCACTAGGTAATGTTATATACAACTATGGTAGGTGACCACTAGGTAATGTTTTATACAACTATGGTATGTGACCACTAGGTAATGCTATATACAACTATGGTATGTGACCACTAGGTAATGTTATATACAACCATGGTAGGTGACCACTAGGTAATGTTATATACAACTATGGTAGGTGACCACTAGGTAATGTTATATACAACTATGGTAGGTGACCACTAGGTAATGATATATACAACTATGGTAGGTGACCACTAGGTAATGTTATATACAACCATGGTAGGTGACCACTAGGTAATGTTATATACAACTATGGTATGTGACCACTAGGTAATGCTATATATACAACTATGGTAGGTGACCACTAGGTAATGCTGTATACAACTATGGTAGGTGACCGCTAGGTAATGCTGTATACAACTATGGTAGGTGACCACTAGGTAATGCTATATATACAACTATGGTAGGTGACCACTAGGTAATGTTATATACAACTATGGTAGGTGACCACTAGGTAATGTTATATACAACTATGGTAGGTGACCACTAGGTAATGTTATATACAACTATGGTAGGTGACCACTAGGTAATGTTATATACAACTATGGTAGGTAACCACTAGGTAATGTTATATACAACTATGGAAGGTGACCACTAGGTAATGCTATATACAACTATGGTAGGTGACCACTAGGTAATGCTATATACAACTATGGTAGGTGACCACTAGGTAATGTTATATACAACTATGGTAGGTGACCACTAAGTAATGTTATATACAACTATGGTATGTGACCACTAGGCAATAGTATATATACAACTATGGTAGGTGACCACTAGGTAATGCTATATACAACTATGGTAGGTGACCACTAGGTAATGATATATACAACTATGGTAGGTGACCACTAGGCAATGTTATATACAACTATGGTAGGTGACCACTAGATAATGCTATATATACAACTATGGTAGGTGACCACTAGGTAATGTTATATACAACTATGGTATGTGACCACTAGCTAATGTTATATACAACTATGGTATGTGACCACTAGGTAATGTTAAATACAACTATGGTAGGTGACCACTAGGTAATGCTATATATACAACTATGGTAGGTGACCACTAGGTAATGCTGTATACAACTATGGTAGGTGACCACTAGGTAATGCTATATATACAACTATGGTAGGTGACCACTAGGTAATGCTATATACAACTATGGTAGGTGACCACTAGGTAATGTTATATACAACTATGGTATGTGACCACTAGGTAATGTTATATACAACTATGGTAGGTGACCACTAGGTAATGTTATATACAACTATGGTAGGTGACCACTAGGTAATGTTATATACAACTATGGTAGGTGACCACTAGGTAATGTTATATACAACTATGGTAGGTGACCACTAGGTAATGTTATATACAACTATGGTAGGTAACCACTAGGTAATGATATATACAACTATGGTAGGTGACCACTAGGTAATGTTATATACAACTATGGTAGGTGACCACTAGGTAATGTTATATACAACTATGGTAGGTGACCACTAGGTAATGTTATATACAACTATGGTAGGTGACCACTAGGTAATGGTATATATACAACTATGGTATGTGACCACTAGGTAATGTTATATACAACTATGGTATGTGACCACTAGGTAATGGTATATACAACTATGACAGGTGACCACTAGGTAATGCTATATATACAACTATGGTAGGTAACCACCAGGTAATGCTATATACAACTATGGTAGGTGACCACTAGGTAATGGTATATACAACTATAGTAGGTGACCACTAGGTAATGGTATATACAACTATGGTAGGTAACCACTAGGTAATGGTATATACAACTATGGTAGGTGACCACTAGGTAATGCTATATATACAACTATTGTAGGAGACCACTAGGTAATGGTATATATACAAGTATGGTAGGTGACCACTAGGTAATGTTATATACAACTATGGTAGGTGACCACTAGGTAATGGTATATATACAACTATGGTAGGTGACCACTAAGTAATGTTATATACAACTATGGTATGTGACCACTAGGCAATGGTATATATACAACTATGGTAGGTGACCACTAGGTAATGTTATATACAACTATGGTAGGTGACCACTAAGTAATGTTATATACAACTATGGTAGGTGACCACTAGGTAATGTTATATACAACTATGGTATGTGACCACTAGGTAATGTTATATACAACTATGGTAGGTGACCACTAGGTAATGTTATATACAACTATGGTATGTGACCACTAAGTAATGTTATATATACAACTATGGTAGGTGACCACTAGGTAATAGTATATATACAACTATGGTAGGTAACCACTAGGTAATGCTATATATACAACTATGGTAGGTGACCACTAGGTAATGTTATATACAACTATGGTAGGTGACCACTAGGTAATGTTATATACAACTATGGTAGGTGACCACTAGGTAATGCTATATACAACTATGGTAGGTGACCACTAGGTAATGCTATATACAACTATGGTAGGTGACCACTAGGTAATGTTATATACAACTATGGTAGGTGACCACTAAGTAATGTTATATACAACTATGGTATGTGACCACTAGGCAATGGTATATATACAACTATGGTAGGTGACCACTAGGTAATGCTATATACAACTATGGTAGGTGACCACTAGGTAATGATATATACAACTATGGTAGGTGACCACTAGGCAATGTTATATACAACTATGGTAGGTGACCACTAGATAATGCTATATATACAACTATGGTAGGTGACCACTAGGTAATGTTATATACAACTATGGTAGGTGACCACTAGGTAATGTTATATACAACTATGGTAGGTGACCACTAGATAATGCTATATATACAACTATGGTAGGTGACCACTAGGTAATGTTATATACAACTATGGTAGGTGACCACTAGGTAATGTTATATACAACTATGGTAGGTGACCACTAGGTAATGTTATATACAACTATGGTATGTGACCACTAGCTAATGTTATATACAACTATGGTATGTGACCACTAGGTAATGTTATATACAACTATGGTAGGTGACCACTAGGTAATGCTATATATACAACTATGGTAGGTGACCACTAGGTAATGCTGTATACAACTATGGTAGGTGACTGTCACAGTTGTGTCATGAGATGAGTATAGGATAGGGGGTTTACGGTAGAGTGGAGTGATGAAGTGGGTGTATTAGAACATGTACGGTAAGTGTGAATCATGGGTATAAAGTGGTCAGTTACCGTACATGTATGTGAGAGTGATAGTGGTGGATAAAAGGTGACCGAGTACCCTTGTCTAAATGATTGGAGAGTGAAAGGATTTATTTTCTGTAAGTAAACGGTTTATTTGTTTGTAATTTAGAGTTGTATTTGTTTGTAATTAAGTGTTTTATTTCTTTATAAGTAAGTGTTACATTTTTGTTAGTAACAGTTGGTTATAAATACATTTTGAGTGTGGTTTAGTTGTATAATGTGTTTTACTAGAGTTCTGTGTGCAAAGGCAAAGATACAATACAAAGTAGTGTTCAAAGTTGAATTCGAAAACATTGCATTAGAATGTGGTTTTATTGCATTTGGGGAAAGTGTAATGTTACTATATGTTTCCATACTGTAAGACATGCTTGTATATAACTTGTAGTACAAGATGCATTTATCCTTGTTTTCAGGTGGCCATTCTGTGTAAGACAACTGTTCCAGTCAATGTAAATGTTGTATTGGGTGTTTAAGGCAGTCAAAGGGGACTTTGTGTCTAGGGACTTCGTGTCTGGGAAAACTTACAAAAACCACTTAGTGGGGTTGAGTAGGGGACTTAGTGTCCAGAGTAGAATTATAGGGTGGCACGCCCCGAATTTGTTTATGTATGATTAGAACATTAAACTAAACTAAAAGATGACTATGTTGTGCTGTCATTTCGGACATATGAGCGGGAAATTCGTGACATTTGGCGATCTCGGCAGGACTTCTATTCCCGCGATGAGTGACACCCACATACCAGATATGTGAAGCAGACAACAGTGACAATAATTTGGTGTATATATGAACTAATATTCATCAAGTAAAGATAGTGTAATGATAATATTCGACGGGTAATACTGAGAAAGTCTTAGTCAGTTCTTTGTTAACATTTGTGGTAGGGGTGTGGAAGAAAACGATACACGGCAAACAAGACACTCGCAGTGAAGAAGAATGGAGCGTGATTGTGATAAACATTTATATATATTTGATTCACTTAGGGTGTGAAGCCGCGGAGTTTGACACAACTGTTCAGTTTTATTTCATGCTATGTGTATGGCAGAGTAATGCATTATGTTAGTATTCATAGAAGATGAACTGAGACTGTAGAGTGGTTTTGAGACTGTAGAGTGGTTTTTTCTTTTTGTTAAAATTTGAAATTGAGTTGTTGATTTGTGTGTGGTTAAACTAATGGTTAAGATGGATGTGTCTCAAATGTTAAAATTAGGGAAAGAGTTAGGTCTGGAAGGGAATGATGTATTGCAATATGTTGAGCGAAAAGAGAAAGATGAGAGAGCTGAGAAGAAAGAAAGGGAAGCTATTGAGAGAGCTGAAAAGAAAGAAAGGGAAGCTATCGAGAGAGCTGAGAAGAAAGAGATGGAAACGTTAGAAAGGGAATATAAACTCGCAAGAGAAGCGGCAGAAAGAGATGAGAGAGCGAGAGTGAGGGCAGATCAAATGAAACAATTAGAACATGAGAATAGAATGAAACTGGTAGATAGAGAGATTGAACTTGAAAAAACTAAAGCACTTATTAGTGAATCTAAACATAAGGGGTTTGGGGACCGGCATGAAATGAAAGGTCCTAAGTTACCACCATTTGAAGACGGTAAAGATGATATTGACGCTTATCTGCACAGGTTTGAAAGGTATGCTAAAATTATGGAATGGCCACAGGAAGAATGGGGTTTCAGACTAAGTTTTGTACTTAAAGGTAAGTCATTAGAGACGTATAGTAGGTTAGCTAATGCAGATGCTGAAAGGTATGATAAAGTAAAACATGCTTTATTGAAAAGGTTCGAACTCACACAAGAAGGTTTTAGACAAAAGTTTAGGTCGTGTCAACCTGAAAATGGTGAAAGTGCACATCAGTTTGCATTCAAGTTAGAAAATTATTTGACTAGATGGATAGAACTAGCGGAAGTCGAAAAGACATTTGTGGGTCTAAAAGATATTTTACTGAGAGAACAATTTATTAATGCTTCATCAAAAGGCTTAAAATTATTCTTGAAGGAGAGAAGACCAGGGTCAATTCAAGAGATGTCAGAACTTGCAGAACAGTTTTTAGAAGCTCACGATTGTCAGTCAATGGTCCAAGATAAGTTAAATTACCAAGGTAAGAAATCAAGTTTTCCAGAAAACCAGGAGGGAAGTGGAAGAACTCTAGATGAGTCGGGTATCTCAGCAAAAGGGTTTGTAAATAGAACATGTTATTTTTGTAAAAAGTCGGGTCATTTGATACAAGATTGTTTTAAGAAAAAGCAAATGTTGAAAATGCAAGGAGGTAAGCAGGCAGCAGGTTGTATGAGCTTAGGTGCTGAGCGAACTGAATTAGAAGAAGTAGTACAGACACAAGACAATAATGGGTTAAGTGAAGCCTGTGCATGTTACTCTGGTGACAAATGGGAGCATGAATGTTGTATTCATGATAATGTAGTTCGGTTGGAATGTGGGCATGAATTGCCAGTGATTAATGCATTGTGTAAAGATCGAAGAGTCAATTCAATGCCAGTGGTGCAAGGAGTTTTAAATGGGAAAAGAGTCAGTGTTTTAAGGGATACAGGATGTAGTAGTGTTGTAGTTCGTAGAAAATTGCTCGAAGAGAACCAGTTAACAGGTAAGACACAGAGATGTGTGTTGATCGATGGTACGGTAAGAGAAGTTCCTGTTGCTAAGATATATGTCACTTCACCCTACTTCATAGGTGAAACAGAAGCGTTGTGTATGGTTGATCCTATTTATGATCTCATTCTTGGAAACATTAAAGGGGTTAGAAATCCAAATGAACCAGATAAACTGTGGCAATTTAACATGGGTAAAATGGCAGTGACTCACAGTACAAATAATAAGAAAGAAAGAGTGGAGTTAGTAAGACATGAATCCGGTCGCAAAGAAGTTGACCTCCAACAAAGAGGTGCAATTAATGCACATGAAGACAATAAAAATGAAAACTATTATGAGTTGGCACCAAATGTAGAAAAGGTACAGGATATAGTAAGGGCAAAAAGGCCGGAAACTAAGAAACAGATAATGTCATTCTTAGGAATGGTAGGCTTTTATCGGAAGTTTGTACCTAATTTTGCTGAAAAAGCCTTTCCGCTCACCAATTTAATTAGGAAGGGAAATCCAACAAGAGTTAATTGGGAAAATGAACATCAGAGATCATTTGAGGTTTTGAAGGGTTGCATGGTTAGTTTCCCCATTCTTCGATTACCAGATTTGGACAATATTTTTATCCTCAGAACAGATGCTTCCAATGTTGGTATGGGAGCAGTTCTGCTGCAAGAGGTGGATGATGTAAAATTTCCAGTCGCATATGCTAGTAAGAAATTGTTGCCAAGAGAATGTAGATATTCAGTCATAGAGAGAGAATGTCTTGCTTTAGTTTGGGGAATTAAGAAATTTCACGTGTACTTGTATGGTAGAGAATTTCAGGTAGAGACAGATCATTGTCCGCTCATTTACATGCAGAGTACTAAATTAAATAATATCAGAGTTATGAGGTGGGTATTAAGTTTGCAACCATATCGGTTCAGGATCCTGGCCATTAAGGGCATTCATAATGTAGGGGCTGATTATCTCAGCAGAGTTTAAAAAATGATTCATTCATTTTTTATTTGTGAAGGGGGAGTAATGTCACAGTTGTGTCATGAGATGAGTATAGGATAGGGGGTTTACGGTAGAGTGGAGTGATGAAGTGGGTGTATTAGAACATGTACGGTAAGTGTGAATCATGGGTATAAAGTGGTCAGTTACCGTACATGTATGTGAGAGTGATAGTGGTGGATAAAAGGTGACCGAGTACACTTGTCTAAATGATTGGAGAGTGAAAGGATTTATTTTCTGTAAGTAAACGGTTTATTTGTTTGTAATTTAGAGTTGTATTTGTTTGTAATTAAGTGTTTTATTTCTTTATAAGTAAGTGTTACATTTTTGTTAGTAACAGTTGGTTATAAATACATTTTGAGTGTGGTTTAGTTGTATAATGTGTTTTACTAGAGTTCTGTGTGCAAAGGCAAAGATACAATACAAAGTAGTGTTCAAAGTTGAATTCGAAAACATTGCATTAGAATGTGGTTTTATTGCATTTGGGGAAAGTGTAATGTTACTATATGTTTCCATACTGTAAGACATGCTTGTATATAACTTGTAGTACAAGATGCATTTATCCTTGTTTTCAGGTGGCCATTCTGTGTAAGACAACTGTTCCAGTCAATGTAAATGTGGTATTGGGTGTTTAAGGCAGTCAAAGGGGACTTTGTGTCTAGGGACTTCGTGTCTGGGAAAACTTACAAAAACCACTTAGTGGGGTTGAGTAGGGGACTTAGTGTCCAGAGTAGAATTATAGGGTGGCACGCCCCGAATTTGTTTATGTATGATTAGAACATTAAACTAAACTAAAAGATGACTATGTTGTGCTGTCATTTCGGACATATGAGCGGGAAATTCGTGACTAGGTAATGCTATATATACAACTATGGTAGGTGACCACTAGGTAATGCTATATACAACTATGGTAGGTGACCACTAGGTAATGTTATATACAACTATGGTATGTGACCACTAGGTAATGTCATATACAACTATGGTAGGTGACCACTAGGTAATGCTATATATACAAATATGGTAGGTGACCACTAGGTAATGCTATATATACAACTATGGTAGGTGACCACTAGGTAATGCTATATACAACTATGGTAGGTGACCACTAGGTAATGTTATATACAACTATGGTATGTGACCACTAGGTAATGTTATATACAACTATGGTAGGTGACCACTAGGTAATGTTATATACAACTATGGTAGGTGACCACTAGGTAATGTTATATACAAGTATGGTAGGTGACCACTAGGTAATGTTATATACAACTATGGTAGGTGACCACTAGGTAATGTTATATACAACTATGGTAGGTAACCACTAGGTAATGTTATATACAACTATGGTAGGTAACCACTAGGTAATGTTATATACAACTATGGTAGGTGACCACTAGGTAATGCTATATACAACTATGGTAGGTGACCACTAGGTAATGCTATATACAACTATGGTAGGTGACCACTAGGTAATGTTATATACAACTATGGTAGGTGACCACTAAGTAATGTTATATACAACTATGGTATGTGACCACTAGGCAATGGTATATATACAACTATGGTAGGTGACCACTAGGTAATGCTATATACAACTATGGTAGGTGACCACTAGGTAATGATATATACAACTATGGTAGGTGACCACTAGGCAATGTTATATACAACTATGGTAGGTGACCACTAGATAATGCTATATATACAACTATGGTAGGTGACCACTAGGTAATGTTATATACAACTATGGTATGTGACCACTAGCTAATGTTATATACAACTATGGTATGTGACCACTAGGTAATGTTAAATACAACTATGGTAGGTGACCACTAGGTAATGCTATATATACAACTATGGTAGGTGACCACTAGGTAATGCTGTATACAACTATGGTAGGTGACCACTAGGTAATGCTATATATACAACTATGGTAGGTGACCACTAGGTAATGCTATATACAACTATGGTAGGTGACCACTAGGTAATGTTATATACAACTATGGTATGTGACCACTAGGTAATGTTATATACAACTATGGTATGTGACCACTAGGTAATGTTATATACAACTATGGTAGGTGACCACTAGGTAATGCTATATATACAACTATGGTATGTGACCACTAGATAATGCTATATATACAACTATGGTATGTGACCACTAGGTAATGTTATATACAACTATGGTAGGTGACCACTAGGTAATGCTATATATACAACTATGGTAGGTGACCACTAGATAATGCTATATATACAACTATGGTATGTGACCACTAGGTAATGTTATATACAACTATGGTAGGTGACCACTAGGTAATGTTATATACAACTATGGTATGTGACCACTAGGTAATGTTATATACAACTATGGTAGGTAATGGTATATATACAACTATGGTATGTGACCACTAGGTAATGTTATATATACAACTATGGTATGTGACCACTAGGTAATAGTATATATACAACTATGGTATGTGACCACTAAGTAATGGTATATATACAACTATGGTATGTGACAACTAGGTAATGGTATATATACAACTATGGTAGGTGACCACTAGGTAATGTTATATACAACTATGGTATGTGACCACTAGGTAATGCTATATACAACTATGGTATGTGACCACTAGATAATGCTATATATACAACTATGGTATGTGACCACTAGGTAATGTTATATACAACTATGGTAGGTGACCACTAGGTAATGCTATATACAACTATGGTATGTGACCACTAGATAATGCTATATATACAACTATGGTATGTGACCACTAAGTAATGTTATATATACAACTATGGTATGTGACCACTAGGTAATGTTAAATACAACTATGGTAGGTGACCACTAGGTAATGCTATATATACAACTATGGTAGGTGACCACTAGGTAATGCTGTATACAACTATGGTAGGTGACCACTAGGTAATGCTATATATACAACTATGGTAGGTGACCACTAGGTAATGCTATATACAACTATGGTAGGTGACCACTAGGTAATGTTATATACAACTATGGTATGTGACCACTAGGTAATGTTATATACAACTATGGTAGGTGACCACTAGGTAATGTTATATACAACTATGGTAGGTGACCACTAGGTAATGTTATATACAACTATGGTAGGTGACCACTAGGTAATGTTATATACAACTATGGTAGGTGACCACTAGGTAATGTTATATACAACTATGGTAGGTAATCACTAGGTAATGATATATACAACTATGGTAGGTGACCACTAGGTAATGTTATATACAACTATGGTAGGTGACCACTAGGTAATGTTATATACAACTATGGTAGGTGACCACTAGGTAATGTTATATACAACTATGGTAGGTGACCACTAGGTAATGGTATATATACAACTATGGTATGTGACCACTAGGTAATGTTATATACAACTATGGTATGTGACCACTAGGTAATGGTATATACAACTATGACAGGTGACCACTAGGTAATGCTATATATACAACTATGGTAGGTAACCACCAGGTAATGCTATATACAACTATGGTAGGTGACCACTAGGTAATGGTATATACAACTATAGTAGGTGACCACTAGGTAATGGTATATACAACTATGGTAGGTAACCACTAGGTAATGGTATATACAACTATGGTAGGTGACCACTAGGTAATGCTATATATACAACTATTGTAGGAGACCACTAGGTAATGGTATATATACAAGTATGGTAGGTGACCACTAGGTAATGTTATATACAACTATGGTAGGTGACCACTAGGTAATGCTATATATACAACTATGGTAGGTGACCACTAGGTAATGCTATATACAACTATGGTAGGTGACCACTAGGTAATGTTATATACAACTATGGTAGGTGACCACTAGGTAATGCTATATATACAACTATGGTAGGTGACCACTAGGTAATGGTATATATACAACTATGGTAGGTGACCACTAGGTAATGTTATATACAACTATGGTAGGTGACCACTAGGTAATGGTATATACAACTATGGTAGGTGACCACTAGGTAATGCTATATATACAACTATGGTAGGTGACCACTAGGTAATGTTATATACAACTATGGTAGGTGACCACTAGGTAATGGTATATACAACTATGGTAGGTAACCACTAGGTAATGGTATATACAACTATGGTAGGTGACCACTAGGTAATGCTATATATACAACTATTGTAGGTGGCCACTAGGTAATGGTATATACAATTATGGTAGGTGACCACTAGGTAATGTTATATACAACTATGGTAGGTGACCACTAGGTAATGCTATATATACAACTATGGTAGGTGACCACTAGGTAATGCTATATACAACCATGGTACGTGACCACTAGGTAATTCTATATATACAACTATGGTAGGTGACCACTAGGTAATGCTATATATACAACTATGGTAGGTGACCACTAGGTAATGCTATATATACAACTATGGTAGGTGACCACTAGGTAATGCTATATATACAACTATTGTAGGTGACCACTAGGTAATGGTATATACAATTATGGTAGGTGACCACTAGGTAATGTTATATACAACTATGGTAGGTGACCACTAGGTAATGCTATATATACAACTATGGTAGGTGACCACTAGGTAATGCTATATACAACTATAGTAGGTGACCACTAGGTAATGTTATATACAACTATGGTAGGTGACCACTAGGTAATGCTATATATACAACTATGGTAGGTGACCACTAGGTAATGCTATATATACAACTATGGTAGGTGACCACTAGGTAATGCTGTATACAACTATGGTAGGTGACCACTAGGTAATGCTATATATACAACTATGGTAGGTGACCACTAGGTAATGCTATATACAACTATGGTAGGTGACCACTAGGTAATGTTATATACAACTATGGTATGTGACCACTAGGTAATGTTATATACAACTATGGTAGGTGACCACTAGGTAATGCTATATATACAACTATGGTAGGTGACCACTAGGCAATGCTGTATACAACTATGGTAGGTGACCACTAGGTAATGCTATATATACAACTATGGTAGGTGACCACTAGGTAATGCTATATACAACTATGGTAGGTGACCACTAGGTAATGTTATATACAACTATGGTATGTGACCACTAGGTAATGTTATATACAACTATGGTAGGTGACCACTAGGTAATGTTATATACAACTATGGTAGGTGACCACTAGGTAATGTTATATACAACTATGGTAGGTGACCACTAGGTAATGTTATATACAACTATGGTAGGTGACCACTAGGTAATGTTATATACAACTATGGTAGGTAACCACTAGGTAATGTTATATACAACTATGGTAGGTGACCACTAGGTAATGCTATATACAACTATGGTAGGTGACCACTAGGTAATGCTATATACAACTATGGTAGGTGACCACTAGGTAATGTTATATACAACTATGGTAGGTGACCACTAAGTAATGTTATATACAACTATGGTATGTGACCACTAGGCAATGGTATATATACAACTATGGTAGGTGACCACTAGGTAATGCTATATACAACTATGGTAGGTGACCACTAGGTAATGATATATACAACTATGGTAGGTGACCACTAGGCAATGTTATATACAACTATGGTAGGTGACCACTAGATAATGCTATATATACAACTATGGTAGGTGACCACTAGGTAATGTTATATACAACTATGGTATGTGACCACTAGCTAATGTTATATACAACTATGGTATGTGACCACTAGGTAATGTTAAATACAACTATGGTAGGTGACCACTAGGTAATGCTATATATACAACTATGGTAGGTGACCACTAGGTAATGCTGTATACAACTATGGTAGGTGACCACTAGGTAATGCTATATATACAACTATGGTAGGTGACCACTAGGTAATGCTATATACAACTATGGTAGGTGACCACTAGGTAATGTTATATACAACTATGGTATGTGACCACTAGGTAATGTTATATACAACTATGGTAGGTGACCACTAGGTAATGTTATATACAACTATGGTAGGTGACCACTAGGTAATGTTATATACAACTATGGTAGGTGACCACTAGGTAATGTTATATACAACTATGGTAGGTGACCACTAGGTAATGTTATATACAACTATGGTAGGTAACCACTAGGTAATGATATATACAACTATGGTAGGTGACCACTAGGTAATGTTATATACAACTATGGTAGGTGACCACTAGGTAATGTTATATACAACTATGGTAGGTGACCACTAGGTAATGTTATATACAACTATGGTAGGTGACCACTAGGTAATGGTATATATACAACTATGGTATGTGACCACTAGGTAATGGTATATACAACTATGACAGGTGACCACTAGGTAATGCTATATATACAACTATGGTAGGTAACCACCAGGTAATGCTATATACAACTATGGTAGGTGACCACTAGGTAATGGTATATACAACTATAGTAGGTGACCACTAGGTAATGGTATATACAACTATGGTAGGTAACCACTAGGTAATGGTATATACAACTATGGTAGGTGACCACTAGGTAATGCTATATATACAACTATTGTAGGAGACCACTAGGTAATGGTATATATACAAGTATGGTAGGTGACCACTAGGTAATGTTATATACAACTATGGTAGGTGACTACTAGGTAATGCTATATATACAACTATGGTAGGTGACCACTAGGTAATGCTATATACAACTATGGTAGGTGACCACTAGGTAATGTTATATACAACTATGGTAGGTGACCACTAGGTAATGCTATATATACAACTATGGTAGGTGACCACTAGGTAATGGTATATATACAACTATGGTAGGTGACCACTAGGTAATGTTATATACAACTATGGTAGGTGACCACTAGGTAATGGTATATACAACTATGGTAGGTGACCACTAGGTAATGCTATATATACAACTATGGTAGGTGACCACTAGGTAATGTTATATACAACTATGGTAGGTGACCACTAGGTAATGGTATATACAACTATGGTAGGTAACCACTAGGTAATGGTATATACAACTATGGTAGGTGACCACTAGGTAATGCTATATATACAACTATTGTAGGTGGCCACTAGGTAATGGTATATACAATTATGGTAGGTGACCACTAGGTAATGTTATATACAACTATGGTAGGTGACCACTAGGTAATGCTATATATACAACTATGGTAGGTGACCACTAGGTAATGCTATATACAACCATGGTACATGACCACTAGGTAATTCTATATATACAACTATGGTAGGTGACCACTAGGTAATGCTATATATACAACTATGGTAGGTGACCACTAGGTAATGCTATATATACAACTATGGTAGGTGACCACTAGGTAATGCTATATATACAACTATTGTAGGTGACCACTAGGTAATGGTATATACAATTATGGTAGGTGACCACTAGGTAATGTTATATACAACTATGGTAGGTGACCACTAGGTAATGCTATATATACAACTATGGTAGGTGACCACTAGGTAATGCTATATACAACTATAGTAGGTGACCACTAGGTAATGTTATATACAACTATGGTAGGTGACCACTAGGTAATGCTATATATACAACTATGGTAGGTGACCACTAGGTAATGCTATATATACAACTATGGTAGGTGACCACTAGGTAATGCTGTATACAACTATGGTAGGTGACCACTAGGTAATGCTATATATACAACTATGGTAGGTGACCACTAGGTAATGCTATATACAACTATGGTAGGTGACCACTAGGTAATGTTATATACAACTATGGTATGTGACCACTAGGTAATGTTATATACAACTATGGTAGGTGACCACTAGGTAATGCTATATATACAACTATGGTAGGTGACCACTAGGCAATGCTGTATACAACTATGGTAGGTGACCACTAGGTAATGCTATATATACAACTATGGTAGGTGACCACTAGGTAATGCTATATACAACTATGGTATGTGACCACTAGGTAATGTTATATACAACTATGGTATGTGACCACTAGGTAATGTTATATACAACTATGGTAGGTGACCACTAGGTAATGTTATATACAACTATGGTAGGTGACCACTAGGTAATGTTATATACAACTATGGTAGGTGACCACTAGGTAATGTTATATACAACTATGGTAGGTGACCACTAGGTAATGTTATATACAACTATGGTAGGTAACCACTAGGTAATGTTATATACAACTATGGTAGGTGACCACTAGGTAATGCTATATACAACTATGGTAGGTGACCACTAGGTAATGCTATATACAACTATGGTAGGTGACCACTAGGTAATGTTATATACAACTATGGTAGGTGACCACTAAGTAATGTTATATACAACTATGGTATGTGACCACTAGGCAATGGTATATATACAACTATGGTAGGTGACCACTAGGTAATGCTATATACAACTATGGTAGGTGACCACTAGGTAATGATATATACAACTATGGTAGGTGACCACTAGGCAATGTTATATACAACTATGGTAGGTGACCACTAGATAATGCTATATATACAACTATGGTAGGTGACCACTAGGTAATGTTATATACAACTATGGTATGTGACCACTAGCTAATGTTATATACAACTATGGTATGTGACCACTAGGTAATGTTAAATACAACTATGGTAGGTGACCACTAGGTAATGCTATATATACAACTATGGTAGGTGACCACTAGGTAATGCTGTATACAACTATGGTAGGTGACCACTAGGTAATGCTATATATACAACTATGGTAGGTGACCACTAGGTAATGCTATATACAACTATGGTAGGTGACCACTAGGTAATGTTATATACAACTATGGTATGTGACCACTAGGTAATGTTATATACAACTATGGTAGGTGACCACTAGGTAATGTTATATACAACTATGGTAGGTGACCACTAGGTAATGTTATATACAACTATGGTAGGTGACCACTAGGTAATGTTATATACAACTATGGTAGGTGACCACTAGGTAATGTTATATACAACTATGGTAGGTAACCACTAGGTAATGATATATACAACTATGGTAGGTGACCACTAGGTAATGTTATATACAACTATGGTAGGTGACCACTAGGTAATGTTATATACAACTATGGTAGGTGACCACTAGGTAATGTTATATACAACTATGGTAGGTGACCACTAGGTAATGGTATATATACAACTATGGTATGTGACCACTAGGTAATGGTATATACAACTATGACAGGTGACCACTAGGTAATGCTATATATACAACTATGGTAGGTAACCACCAGGTAATGCTATATACAACTATGGTAGGTGACCACTAGGTAATGGTATATACAACTATAGTAGGTGACCACTAGGTAATGGTATATACAACTATGGTAGGTAACCACTAGGTAATGGTATATACAACTATGGTAGGTGACCACTAGGTAATGCTATATATACAACTATTGTAGGAGACCACTAGGTAATGGTATATATACAAGTATGGTAGGTGACCACTAGGTAATGTTATATACAACTATGGTAGGTGACCACTAGGTAATGCTATATATACAACTATGGTAGGTGACCACTAGGTAATGCTATATACAACTATGGTAGGTGACCACTAGGTAATGTTATATACAACTATGGTAGGTGACCACTAGGTAATGCTATATATACAACTATGGTAGGTGACCACTAGGTAATGGTATATATACAACTATGGTAGGTGACCACTAGGTAATGTTATATACAACTATGGTAGGTGACCACTAGGTAATGGTATATACAACTATGGTAGGTGACCACTAGGTAATGCTATATATACAACTATGGTAGGTGACCACTAGGTAATGTTATATACAACTATGGTAGGTGACCACTAGGTAATGGTATATACAACTATGGTAGGTAACCACTAGGTAATGGTATATACAACTATGGAAGGTGACCACTAGGTAATGCTATATATACAACTATTGTAGGTGGCCACTAGGTAATGGTATATACAATTATGGTAGGTGACCACTAGGTAATGTTATATACAACTATGGTAGGTGACCACTAGGTAATGCTATATATACAACTATGGTAGGTGACCACTAGGTAATGCTATATACAACCATGGTACGTGACCACTAGGTAATTCTATATATACAACTATGGTAGGTGACCACTAGGTAATGCTATATATACAACTATGGTAGGTGACCACTAGGTAATGCTATATATACAACTATGGTAGGTGACCACTAGGTAATGCTATATATACAACTATTGTAGGTGACCACTAGGTAATGGTATATACAATTATGGTAGGTAACCACTAGGTAATGTTATATACAACTATGGTAGGTGACCACTAGGTAATGCTATATATACAACTATGGTAGGTGACCACTAGGTAATGCTATATACAACTATAGTAGGTGACCACTAGGTAATGTTATATACAACTATGGTAGGTGACCACTAGGTAATGCTATATATACAACTATGGTAGGTGACCACTAGGTAATGCTATATATACAACTATGGTAGGTGACCACTAGGTAATGCTATATATACAACTATGGTAGGTGACCACTAGGTAATGGTATATACAACTATGGTATGTGACCACTAGGTAATGGTATATACAACTATGGTAGGTGACCACTAGGTAATGCTATATATACAACTATGGTAGGTGACCACTAGGTAATGTTATATACAACTATGGTAGGTGACCACTAGGCAATGGTATATACAACTATGGTAGGTGACCACTAGGTAATGCTATATATACAAACTAGTGAAACTCATGCTCAAGCTGAAGCTCTTGTGATTCCAGAGAAGCTATTCAAAGGTTACCCCTTAATATTTCTTGGTAAAACTACAAATCACCGGGTTGGGCCTCCTTCTGGCCTTAGTGTCAGCCTTAGGGTCAGCATTTGTTACACTTTGTTATAAAACCACTGGGAATTGCTCAAAACTAAAGACTGTAATTTCAGTTCTTGTTGTTTCAGGAGATTATTATTTTAAGTTTTCACTTTATATTTCTATGTTATCTGCTCACTGACTTAATGAACAATATACCACCATTTCCTATCTTTATACCCTATCCTAGTGTACCATTGTGACTTTACTATGTTACAATATTTATGTTTTTTGTAAAAATAACGCCTCTGCAGCAAATAACTTTAGAAAATATTGTGGCAAAAGGAGAAATTGCTTATATTGTGCAATTTCTCTTTTTGTGACAGGTTTTTTTAACTGTATTTAATAATTATACTTTTAATTATAAAAAGTTTCCATATTTTGTTGATAAAGTTGTCTGCTGCAGATTTGTTGTATGTTGGAAGGATTTTTTTGTAAATAAAAGCAAAAGAACTGATTACTGTAAAGTTTTACCTAACAACAGGATTCCCTCTATAGAGTATATAGACTCCAGCCTCTTTATTCTGGTAGATATCATTGTGTTTTATTTGTCCCCGGCCACTACCAAGTACCACAACACCCGATCTCTTCCCATGGTGGATTCTGTTACACTAAATATTCAATACAAACAATAATCAAAGAAGACCCTTTCCCACATATAGACACAATCTGTATAACCCTTTCCCACATATAGACACAATCTGTATAACCCTTACCCACATATAGACACAATCTGTATAACCCTTTCCCACATATAGACACAATCTGTATAACCCTTTCCCACATATAGACACAATCTGTATAACCCTTACCCACATATAGACACAATCTGTATAACCCTTTCCCACATATAGACACAATCTGTATAACCCTTACCCACATATAGACACAATCTGTATAACCCTTACCCACATATAGACACATTCTGTATAACCCTTTCTCACATATAGACACATTCTGTATAACTTGTAGAGTAACCTGTATAACCCTTTCTCACATATAGACACAATCTGTATAACCCTTTCCCACATATAGACACAATCTGTATAACCCTTTCCCACATATAGACACAATATGTATAACCCTTACCCACATATAGACACAATCTGTATAACCCTTTCCCACATATAGACACAATCTGTATAACCCTTATCCACATATAGACACAATCTGTATAACCCTTTCCCACATATAGACACATTCTGTATAACCCTTTCTGACATATAGACACATGCTGTATAACCCTTTCCCACATATAGATACATTCTGTATAACTTGTAGAGTAACCTGTATAACCCTTTCCCACATATGGACACATTCTGTATAACCCTTTCCCACATATAGATACATTCTGTATAACTCTTTCTCACATATAGATACATTCTGTATAACTTGTAGAGTAACCTGTATAACCCTTACCCACATATAGATACATTCTGTATAACCCTTTCCCACATATAGATACATTCTGTATAACCCTTTCCCACATATAGACACATTCCGTATAACCCTTTTCACATATAGATACATTCTGTATAACTCTTTCTCACATATAGATACATTCTGTATAACCCTTTCCCACATATAGACACATTCTGTATAACCCTTTCTCACATATAGATACATTCTGTATAACTCTTTCTCACATATAGATACATTCTGTATAACTTGTAGAGTAACCTGTATAACCCTTACCCACATATAGACACATTCTGTATAACTCTTTCTCACATATAGATACATTCTGTATAACTTGTAGAGTAACCTGTATAACCCTTTCCCACATATAGACACATTCTGTATAACCCTTTCCCACATATAGATACATTCTGTATAACCCTTTCCCACATATAGACACATTTTGTATAACCCTTTCTCACATATAGATACATTCTGTATAACCCTTTCCCACATATAGACACATTCTGTATAACACTTTCTCACATATAGACACATTCTGTATAACTCTTTCTCACATATAGACACATTCTGTATAACACTTTACCACATATAGATATATTCTGTATAACCCTTTCCCACATATAGATACATTCTGTATAACCCTTTCCCACATATAGACACATTCTGTATAACCCTTTCTCACATATAGATACATTCTGTATAACTTGTAGAGTAATCTGTATAACCCTTACCCACATATAGACACATTCTGTATAACTCTTTTTTTTCACATATAGACACATTCTGTATAACCCTTTCCCACAAATAGATACATTCTGTATAACCCTTTCCCACATATAGATACATTCTGTATAACCCTTTCCCACATATAGATACATTCTGTATAACCCTTTCCCACATATAGATACATTCTGTATAACCCTTTCCCACATATAGATACATTCTGTATAACCCTTTCCCACATATAGACACATTCTGTATAACCCTTTCTCACATATAGATACATTCTGTATAACTTGTAGAGTAACCTGTATAACCCTTTCTCACATATAGATACATTCTGTATAACACTTTCCCACATATAGACACATTCTGTATAACTTGTAGAGTAACCTGTATAACCCTTACCCACATATAGATACATTCTGTATAACACTTTCCCACATATAGATACATTCTGTATAACTCTTTCCCACATATAGACACATTCTGTATAACTTGTAGAGTAACCTGTATAACCCTTACCCACATATAGACACAATCTGTATAACCCTTACCCACATATAGACACATTCTGTATAACCCTTTCCCACATATAGACACATTCAGACGCCTCTGCAAAAGATGTCTTTTAAAAACATTGTGGCAATAGTAGAAATTTGCTCGTAATGAGCAATTTCTCCTTATGTCATAATGTTTTTAACTCTTTTCAATACTTAAACTATTAGCTAAAGAGATAATCCCTATTTTTGCAGAGATGAAGACTTTGCTTGACAATAAATGTATGTGAGAAAGGGATAAAGACACTCACCTGAACTACAGGGTCAGTATTTATATCAAATATCAACCTGTATAGAGTCACTCACCTGAACAACAGGGTCAGCATTTTTGCGTATATCAACTCCAGCTTCACAGTTTGAATGGATATCATTACCTGAAATAAGGAAGTACCAATGTGTGTTTGTTCTCAAGGTGTTTACGCCCTTTTAACCATTTCTTCAATTATATTTCAGCGTTTTTCTTGGTAAGTATTAATGGTCTATTTATATAAGTATTTTTTGATATAAGTATCTTTAAACCTTTTTCTTGGTAAGTTTCAAGTACTACTGGTCTATTTATATGAGTTATTGTTTTATATAATAATTACTATCTATAAGTATCTTTAAACCTATTTTAACAAAGTGTGCAACAGTGCAAAGCTAGATTAGACTGTACAACAGTGCAGAGCTACATCAGACTGTACAACAGTGCAGAGCTAGATCAGACTGTACAACAGTGCAGAGCTAGATCAGACTGTACAACAGTGCAGAGCTAGATCAGACTGCGCAACAGTGCAGAGCTAGATCAGACTGTGCAACAGTGCAAAGCTAGATCAGAGTGTACAACAGTGCAGAGCTAGATCAGACTGTACAACAGTGCAGAGCTAGATCAGACTGTGAAACAGTGCAGAGCTAGATCAGACTGTGAAACAGTGCAGAGCTAGATCACACTGTGCAACAGTGCAGAGCTAGATCAGACTGTGCAACAGTGCAGAGCTAGATCAGACTGTACAACAGTGCAGAGCTAGATCAGACTGTGCAACAGTGCAGAGCTAGATCAGACTGTGCAACAGTGCAGAGCTAGATCAGACTGTGAAACAGTGCAGAGCTAGATCACACTGTGCAACAGTGCAGAGCTAGATCAGACTGTGCAACAGTGCAGAGCTAGATCAGACTGTACAACAGTGCAGAGCTAGATCAGACTGTGCAACAGTGCAGAGCTAGATCAGACTGTGCAACAGTGCAGAGCTAGATCAGACTGTGCAACAGTGCAGAGCTAGATTACACTGTACAACAGTGCAGAGCTAGATTACACTGTACAACAGTGCAGAGCTAGATCAGACTGTACAACAGTGCAGAGCTAGATTACACTGTAAAACAGTGCAGAGCTAGATCAGACTGTACAACAGTGCAGAGCTAGATTACACTGTAAAACAGTGCAGAGCTAGATCACACTGTACAACAGTGCAGAGCTAGATTACACTGTAAAACAGTGCAGAGCTAGATTACACTGTACAACAGTGCATAGCTAAATTAGACTGTACAACAGTGCATAGCTAGATCAGACTGTACAACAGTGCATAGCTAGATTAGACTGTACAACAGTGAAGAGCTAGATTAGACTGTACAACAGTGCAGAGCTAGATTAGACTGTACAACAGTGCAGAACTAGATTAAACTGTACAACAGTGCAGAGCTGGATTAGACTGTACAACAGTGCAGAACTAGATCAGACTGTACAACAGTGCAGAACTAGATTAGACTGTACAACACTGCAGAGCTAGATTAGACTGTAAAACAATGCAGAGCTAGATCAGACTGTACAACAGTGCAGAGCTAGATTAGACTGTACAACAGTGCAGTGCTAGATTACACTGTACAACAGTGCAGAGCTATATTACACTGTACAACAATGCAGAGCTAGATTAGACTGTACAACAGTGCAGAGCTAGATTAGACTGTACAACAGTGCAGAGCTAGATTAGACTGTACAACAGTGCAGAGCTAGATTAGACTGTACAACATTGCAGAGCTAGATTACACTGTACAACAGTGCAGAGCTAGATCAGACTGTACAACAGTGCAGAGCTAGATTAGAGTGTACAACAGTGCATAGCTAGATTAGACTGTACAACAGTGCATAGCTAGAGTAGACTGTATAACAGTGCAGAGCTAGATCAAACGGTACAACAGTGCAGAGCTAGATTACACTGTACAACAGTGCAGAGCTAGATTACACTGTACAACAGTGCAGAGCTAGATTAGACTGTACAACAGTGCAGAGCTAGATTACACTGTACAACAGTGCAGAGCTAGATTAGACTGTACAACAGTGCATAGCTAGATTAGACTGTACAACAGTGCATAGCTAGATTAGACTGTACAACAGTGCATAGCTAGATCAAACTGTACAACAGTGCAGAGCTAGATTACACTGTACAACAGTGCAGAGCTAGGTTAGACTGTGCAACAGTGCAGAACTAGACTGTACAACAGTGCAGAGCTGGATTAGACTGTACAACAGTGCAGAGCTAGATTAGACTGTACAACATTCTAGAACTAGATTAGAGCTAGATTATAGCTAGATTAGATTAGAGCTAGAGTAGACTGTATAACAGTGCAGAGCTAGATCAAACGGTACAACAGTGCAGAGCTAGATTACACTGTACAACAGTGCAGAGCTAGATTACACTGTACAACAGTGCAGAGCTAGATTAGACTGTACAACAGTGCAGAGCTAGATTACACTGTACAACAGTGCAGAGCTAGATTAGACTGTACAACAGTGCATAGCTAGATTAGACTGTACAACAGTGCATAGCTAGATTAGACTGTACAACAGTGCATAGCTAGATCAAACTGTACAACAGTGCAGAGCTAGATTACACTGTACAACAGTGCAGAGCTAGGTTAGACTGTGCAACAGTGCAGAACTAGACTGTACAACAGTGCAGAGCTGGATTAGACTGTACAACAGTGCAGAGCTAGATTAGACTGTACAACATTCTAGAACTAGATTAGAGCTAGATTATAGCTAGATTAGATTAGAGCTAGATTAGAGCTAGATTAGACTGTCAAGATGCCCTCTGGCTGATCTGTATTTTCAATGTTGGTTTTTGCAGAGAAACATTTACTTTGACTCCTGATCACTGGGTCATAAGCCAGCAATATTCACAACTTTACCCCTGATCACTGGGTCATAAGTCAGCAATATTCACAACGTTACCCATGATCACTGGGTCATAAGCCACCATTATTCACAACTTTACCACTGATCACTGGGTCATAAGCCAGCAATATTCACAACTTTACCCCTGATCACTTGGTCATAAGTCAGCAATATTCACAACTTTACCCCTGATCACTGGGTCATAAGTCAGCAATATTCATATCTTTACCCCTGATCACTGGGTAATAAGTCAGCAATAATCACAACTTTACCCCTGATAACTAGGTCATAAGTCAGCAATATTCACAACTTTACCCCTGATCACTTGGTCATAAGTCAACAATATTCACAACTTTACCCCTGATCACTGGGTCATAATTCAGCAATATTCACAACTTTACCCCTGATCACTGGGTCATAAGCCAGCAATATTCACAACTTTACCCCTGATCACTGGGTCATAAGCCAGCAATATTCACAACTTTACCCCTGATCACTGGGTCATAAGTCAGCAATATTCACAACTTTACCCCTGATCACTGGGTCATAAGTCAGCAATATTCACAACTTTACCCCTGATCACTGGGTCATAAGTCAGCAATATTCACAACTTTACCCCTGATAACTAGGTCATAAGTCAGCAATATTCACAACTTTACCCCTGATCACTGGGTCATAAGTCAGCAATATTCACAACTTAACCCCTGATCACTGGGGCATAGGTCAGCAATATTCACAACTTTACCCTTGATCACTGGGTCATAAGTCAGCAATATTCACAACTTTTCCCCTGATCACTTGGTCATAAGTCAGCATTATTCACAACTTTACCCCTGATAACTTGGTCATAAGCCAGCATTATTCACAACTTTACCCCTGATCACTGGGTCATAGGTCAGCAATATTCACAACTTTACCCCTGATCACTGGGTCATAGGTCAGCATTATTCACAACTTTACCCCTGATCACTGGGTCATAAGCCAGCAATATTCACAATAATTTGCTGTCACTTCACAATGGCCTATTTTTCTCAGAGGTACTAGTTAAAGAGTAATAATGTGGGGATGACCAATTTTCCCAGAGAAATTCAGTTTTCCACACAGGTTTTGAACCCAGGACCGCTCGATCCAGTAAAAAACACTTACCAGTGACTAAGCCTGAAGCTGCCAGTCTCATGAACACCCCAGACGTTCTACAGTGATGAATCTCATTCTTCAATATCACAGTCTGAAACAGTAAATAAAAAACATAATCATATAAGTCTTTCCAAGAAACTGGCTTCTTTTTCATATTAACTGTTAGTCAATTGGTTGAAGAGGAATGACTTTTGTCTCATTGACTTTTGTCTCATTGACTTTTGTCTCATTGACTTTTTGTCTCATTGACTTTTGACTCATTGACTTTTGTCTCATTGACTTTTGTCCAACGTCAGAAAGAATGTTGGCCAAGCTGTTAATACAGAAATATTACCAGTTGCAGACATTTTATCCAAAAGGAGAGATTGACAACACTGATGCTAATTCTCGGCAGGAGTTAAATTATCCCTTTCCCACTAACAACAAATCTGCAGCAGACGACTTTGAAAACATCTAGGCAAAAACATGGAAAATCCCAATAAATAATGGTGTAGTTACTGGAAAAAAAATGAAAACATTGTTGCAAAAGGAGAAATTGCTTGCTTTGAGCAACTTCTTCTTTTGTCACATTGCTTTAAAGAGGCTTCTGCTGCAGAGGCATCAGAAAGTGTCTATTTTTGGCAAAGGGTTATACAAGATGAAAATTTCAGTTCTAAACAAAAGGATCATGATGGTTCAGTCTAGCTCACCTAAGATGTATTGCTGCATTTGAGTAACATAACATTGTGATTGCTTTTTTCTGTTCCACTCAGATTTAGCGAAGCATTCATGTGATTGGATTTTTTCATTCATTATGATTGTTTCATTCAGAGCGCAAAATTCCGTTCCGCTCATGAAGCGTTCCAATCATGCTCACGATCCAATCACATTCCGTTCAGATTGTCAATTTCATGATGTTCTTAACTTTAAGAACATATTGGAATTGACAAATTTACCGCTCACGTTCCGCTCCGTTCCGCTCACGTTCCATTCCACTCATAAAGCGTTCACTCATTCATAACATTGTGATTGCTTTTTTCCGTTCAGCTCAGATTAAGAGAAGCATTCATGTGATTTGATTTTTTCATTCATTATGATTATTTCGCTCAGAGCGCAAAATTCCGTTCAGCTCATAAAGCGTTCCAACTTCGTTCCAATCATGCTCACGTTCCGCTCAGATTGTCAATTTCATGATATTCTTAACTGTAGATGGCCATCTTAATCATTAGAATGGTTTGAACAATATTGGTAGATGGCCATCTTGTTCAACAGAATGGTTGGAACAGTTTTGATAAGGCTGAATGGTTTGAACAATGTTGATAGATGGCCATCTTGTTCAGCAGAATGGTTTATACAATATTGGTAGATGACCATCTTATTCAGCAGAATGGTTTGAATAATGTGGGTAGATGGCCATCTTGTTCAGCAGAATGGTTTGAACAATGTGGGTAGATAGCCATCTTGTTCAGCAGAATGGTTTGAACAATGTTGATAGATGGCCATCTTGTTCAGCAGAATGGTTTGAACAATGTTGATAGATGGCCATCTTGTTCAGCAGAATGGTTTATACAATGTTGGTTGATGGCCATCTTGTTCAGCAGAATGGTTGGAACAATGTGGGTAGATGGCCATCTTGTTCAGCAGAATGGTTTATACAATGTTGGTAGATGACCATCTTGTTCAGCAGAATGGTTTATACAATATTGGTAGATGACCATCTTGTTCAGCAGAATGGTTTGAACAATGTGGGTAGATGGCCATCTTGTTCAGCAGAATGGTTTGAACAATGTGGGTATATGGCCATCTTGTTCAGCAGAATGGTTTATACAATATTGGTAGATGACCATCTTGTTCAGCAGAATGGTTTGAATAATGTGGGTAGATGGCCATCTTGTTCAGCAGAATGGTTTGAATAATGTGGGTAGATAGCCATCTTGTTCAGCAGAATGGTTTGAACAATGTGGGTAGATAGCCATCTTGTTCAGCAGAATGGTTTGAACAATGTGGGTAGATAGCCATCTTGTTCAGCAGAATAGTTTGAACAATGTAGGTAGATGGCCATCTTATTCAGCAGAATGGTTAGAACAGTTTTTGTAGATGGTCATTTAAGGAAAATCGCTGGGAGATTATTCCTAAAATTGGTTCCTTGGTTTAGAAGACTTTTTTTTATAAGAAAAATGAGAAAGGACGACGATGCCAAATACCTGCAGTGAGTGATCATCACATTAGCTCATCTGAAGGACTTTGTGCTCGGATGAGAAAAAAATCTTGGAGGCCTAGATAAAGAAGTGTAAATAAGTGTCTTCATTACAAAAACTCTGTTATCACTTGATTCAATCTTAGTTGTGGGTAGTCAAAAGAATAGCTGAGTGAGTCAATAACAGCATGTGTTTGGAGTTCCAACAAGAATTTCATATTTTTTCACATAGAAAGAAACTGCAACAAATAACTTTGGGAACATCTGGGGATAGGTTTTACATGAAATTAAAGAATATTGTGACAACAGGAGAAATTGCACAATGCTTTCCAAAGTTGTCTGCTGCAGATGCTTCAAAAGTGCTAAGAGCATAACATTATTGTAGAGAACTTCTAGGAGAGGGCCAGGACGCCCACGGAAGTTAACTGTCTTAATATCAATAACATTCTGTTGAAACTCCAATCAATGGATAAACCCTCAATTTCGGACATCTACCTACCTTTGAATTTTGAATACAGCGTACACCATAGCCTACACTGTTGATCTCACACTCAAGTACAATAGCATGTGCCTGTAAACTGACCATTACACCTCCCTTACACTGGGTGATCCGACATTTGTGTATGAAACAGCCTCGGACATCATTGAGTATCTTTCTCATATCACCATCCTGTAGAATAGAAATACGGATGTATCCATTCACCCTTTACCAGATAGGATATATAGCCATCCTGTACAATAGAAATACGGATGTATCCATATACCCTTTACCAGATAGGATATATCAACATCCTGTACAATAGAAATACGGATGTAACCAGTAACCCTTTACCAGATAGGATATATCACCATCCTGTACGATAGAAATATGGATGTATCCATTTACCCTTTACCAGATAGGATATATCACCATCCTGTACAATAGAAATATGGATGTATCCATATACCCTTTACCAGATAGGATATATCACCATCCTGTACAAAAGATATACGGATGTAGCAATTCACCCTTTACCAGATAGGATAAATCACCATCCTGAACAATAGAAATATGGATGTAACCATTAACTCTTTACCAGATAGGATATATCACCATCTTGTACAAAAGAAATATGGATGTAGCAATTCACCCTTTACCAGATAGGATATAACACCATCCAGTACAATAGAAATATGGATTTAACCATATACCCTTTACCAGATAGGATATATCACCATCCTGTACAATAAAATACGGATGTATCCATATACCCTTTACCAAATAGGATATATCACCATCTTGTACAAAAGAAATATGGATGTAGCAATTCACCCTTTACCAGATAGGATATAACACCATCCTGTACAATATAAATATGCATTTAACCATATACCCTTTACCAGATAGGATATATCACCATCCAGTACAATAGAAATATGGATTTAACCATATACCCTTTACCAGATAGGATATATCACCATCCAGTACAATAGAAATATGGATGTAACCATTAACTCTTTACCAGATAGGATATATCACCATCCTGTACAATAGAAATATGGATGTAACCATTAACTCTTTACCAGATAGGATATATCACCATCCTGTACAAAAGATATCCAGATGTAGCAATTCACCCTTTACCAGATAGGATAAATCACCATCCTGAACAATAGAAATATGGATGTAACCATTAACTCTTTACCAGATAGGATATATCACCATCCTGTTCAATAGAAATACGGATGTAACAATTAACCCTTTACCAGATAGGATATATCACCATCCAGTACAATAGAAATATGGATGTAGCAATTCACCCTTTATCAGATAGGATATATCACCATCCTGTACAATAAAATACGGATGTATCCATATACCCTTTACCAGATAGGATATATCACCATCCAGTAGAATAGAAATATGGATGTAACCCGTAACCCTTTACCAGATAGGATATATCACCATCCTGTACAAAAGATATACGGATTTAACCATATACCCTTTATCAGATAGGATATATCACCATCCTGTACAATAGAAATACGGATGTATCCATATACCCTTTATCAGATAGGATATATCACCATCCTGTACATTAGAAATATGGATGTAACCATGCATTAACTCTTTACCAGATAGGATATATCACCACCCTGTACAATAGAAATACGGATGTAGCAATTCACCCTTTACCAGATAGGATATAACACCATCCTGTACAATAGAAATACGGATTTAACCATATACCCTTTACCAGATAGGATATATCACCATCCTGTACAAAAGATATACGGATTTAACCATATACCCTTTATCAGATAGGATATATCACCATCCTGTACAATAGAAATACGGATGTATCCATATACCCTTTATCAGATAGGATATATCACCATCCTGTACAATAGAAATACGGATGTAACCATATACCCTTTATCAGATAGGATGTAACCATATACCCTTTATCAGATAGGATATATCACCATCCTGTACAATAGAAATACGGATGTAACCATATACCCTTTATCAGATAGGATATATCACCATCCTGTACAATAGAAATACGGATTTATAACCATATACCCTTTATCAGATAGGATATATCACGATCCTGTACAATAGAAATACGGATGTATCCATATACCCTTTATCAGATAGGATATATCACCATCCTGTACAATAGAAATACAGATGTAACCATATACCCTTTATCAGATAGGATGTAACCATATACCCTTTATCAGATAGGATATATCACCATCCTGTACAATAGAAATACGGATGTAACCATATACCCTTTACCAGATAGGATATATCACCATCCTGTACAAAAGATATACGGATTTAACCATATACCCTTTATCAGATAGGATATATCACCATCCTGTACAATAGAAATACGGATGTATCCATATACCCTTTATCAGATAGGATATATCACCATCCTGTACAATAGAAATACGGATGTAACCATGCATTAACTCTTTACCAGATAGGATATATCACCACCCTGTACAATAGAAATACGGATGTAGCAATTCACCCTTTACCAGATAGGATATAACACCATCCTGTACAATAGAAATACGGATTTAACCATATACCCTTTACCAGATAGGATATATCACCATCCTGTACAAAAGATATACGGATTTAACCATATACCCTTTATCAGATAGGATATATCACCATCCTGTACAATAGAAATACGGATGTATCCATATACCCTTTATCAGATAGGATATATCACCATCCTGTACAATAGAAATACGGATGTAACCATATACCCTTTATCAGATAGGATATATCACCATCCTGTACAATAGAAATACGGATGTAACCATATACCCTTTATCAGATAGGATATATCACCATCCTGTACAATAGAAATACGGATTTAACCATATACCCTTTATCAGATAGGATATATCACGATCCTGTACAATAGAAATACGGATGTATCCATATACCCTTTATCAGATAGGATATATCACCATCCTGTACAATAGAAATACAGATGTAACCATATACCCTTTATCAGATAGGATGTAACCATATACCCTTTATCAGATAGGATATATCACCATCCTGTACAATAGAAATACGGATGTAACCATATACCCTTTATCAGATAGGATATATCACCATCCTGTACAATAGAAATACGGATGTAACCATATACCCTTTATCAGATAGGATCTATCACCATCCTGTACAATAGAAATACGGATGTAACCATTAACTCTTTACCAGATAGGATATATCACCATCCTGTACAAAAGATATACGGATGTAGCAATTCACCCTTTACCAGATAGGATATATCACCATCCTGAACAATAGAAATACGGATGTAACCCTGAACCCTTTACCAGATAGGATATATCACCATCCTGTACAATAGAAATATGGATATAACCATTCACCCTTTACCAGATATGATATATCACCATCCTGTACAATAGAAATACGGATGTATCCATATACCCTTTATCAGATAAGATATATAACCATCCTGTACAATAGAAATACGGATGTATCCATATACCCTTTACCAGATAGGATATATCACCATCCTGTACAATAGAAATACAGATGTATCCATATACCCTTTATCAGATAGGATATATCACCATCCTGTACAATAGAAATACAGATGTATCCATATACCCTTTATCAGATAGGATATATCACCATCCTGTACAATAGAAATACAGATGTATCCATATACCCTTTATCAGATAGGATATATCACCATCCTGTACAATAGAAATACAGATGTATCCATATACCCTTTACCAGATAGGATATATCACCATCCTGTACAATAACAAGATCGCTCACCTTAATTATACAATGTACTGTTATGCAAAATTTTCCTACATTTGGCCTAGTGATCTATAAATTATTTTTCCTGATATGACCCATATTTCAACATGGACTAGATATCATCAAAACAACATTCTGACAAATTTTCAACTTGCTCAAAGTAAAAATGCGGCCTCCGGAGTTTGAACAATATTTTCCTTTATTGACCTTGTTTCTGACCCCCATATGACCCATATTCGAAGTTGAACTAGATATTATTTAGACAAACATTCTGACCAAATTTCAAGATGCTTAAGCAAAAAATGCGGCATCCAAAGTGTTAACAAGATTTTCCTTCAGTTTGACCTAGTGACCTAGTTTTTGATCAAGCATGATCCGTATTCGAACTTGGCCTAAATATGATTCAGCTAAACATTCTGACCAAATTTCAAGCTGCTGTAGCAAAACATGCGGCTTCTACAGAGTTAACAAGATTTTCCCTCAATTTGGCCTAGTGACCTAGTTTCTGACCCAATATGACACATATTTAAACTTGACCTACATATCATCAAGACAAACATTCTGATAAAGTTTCAACATGCTCAAGTTGAAAATGTGGCCTCTAGAGTGTTAACAAGATTACCCTTCAATTTAGCCTAGTGACCTAGTTTTTGACCCGGCATGACCCGTATTCAAACTTGACCTAGATATCATTCAGCTCAACATTCTGACTAAATGTCAAGCTGCTGAAGCAAAAACTACAGCTTCTACGGTGTAAACAAGATTTCCCTTCAATTTGGCCTAGTGACCTAGTTTTTGACCCGGCATGACCCGTATTCGAACTTGACCTAGATATCATTCAGCTCAACATTCTGACTAAATTTCAAGCTGCTGAAGCAAATAATGCAGCTTCTACAGTGATAACAAGATTTCCCTTCAATTTGGCCTAGTGACCTAGTTTTTGACCCGGCATGACCCATATTCAAACTTGGCCTAGATATCATTCAGCTCAACATTCTGACTAAATTTCAAGCTGCTGAAGCAAAAAATGCAGCTTCTACAGTGTTAACAAGATTTCTCTTCAATTTGGCCTAGTGACCTAGTTTTTGACACGGCATGACCCATATTCGAACTTGACCTAGATATTTAAAAGACAAACATTCTGACAAAATGTCAAGCTGCTGAAGCAAAAAATGCAGCTTCTACAGTGTTAACAAGATTTCTCTTCAATTTGGCCTAGTGACCTAGTTTTTGACACGGCATGACCCATATTCGAACTTGACCTAGATATTTTAAAGACAAACATTCTGACAAAATTTCAAGCTGCTGAAGCAAATAATGCAGCTTCTACGGTGTAAACAAGATTTCCCTTCAATTTGGCCTAGTGACCTAGTTTTTGACCCGGCATGACCCGTATTCGAACTTGACCTAGATATCATTCAGCTCAACATTCTGACTAAATTTCAAGCTGCTGAAGCAAATAATGCAGCTTCTACAGTGTTAACAAGATTTCCCTTCAATTTGGCCTAGTGACCTAGTTTTTGACCCGGCATGACCCATATTCAAACTTGGCCTAGATATCATTCAGCTCAACATTCTGACTAAATTTCAAGCTGCTGAAGCAAAAAATGCAGCTTCTACAGTGTTAACAAGATTTCTCTTCAATTTGGCCTAGTGACCTAGTTTTTGACAAGATTTTCCTTCAATTTGACCTAGTGACCTACTTTTTGACCCGACATGACCCATGTTCGAACTTGACCTACATAGTATCAAGACAATCATTCTGATAAAGTTTCAACATGCTCAATTTGAAAATGTGGCCTCAAGAGTGTTAACAAAATTTCGCTTCAATTTGACCAAGTGACCTCTTTTTTGACCTCATATGGCCCAGTTTCGAACTTGTCCAAGATTTGATGGAGATGAATGTTCTGATACACTTTCATGAAGATTGGATGCAAAATGTAGCCTGTAGAGTGTTAACAAGCTGAAATGTTGACGACGCACGATGCACAACGCACGACGCACGACGGACGGACACAGGACAAAATGTGATCACAATAGCTCACCTTGCACTTCGTGCATAGGTGAGCTAAAAATACGGATGTATCCATATACCCTTTATCAGATAGGATATATCACCATCCTGTACAATAGAAATACGAATGTATCCATATACCCTTTACCAGATATGATATATCACCATCCTGTACAATAGAAATACGGATGTACTAATTAACCCTTTATCAGATAGGATATATCACCATCCTGTACAATAGAAATACAGATGTAACAATTAACCCTTTATCAGATAGGATATATCACCATCCTGTACAATAGAAATACAGATGTAGCAATTCACCCTTTACCAGATAGAATATATCACCATCCTGTACAATAGAAATACGGATGTATCCATATACCCTTTACCAGATAGGATATATCACCATCCTGTACAATAGAAATACGGATGTATCCATATACCCTTTACCAGATAGGATATATCACCATCCTGTACAATAGAAATACGGATGTATCCATATACCAGATAGGATATATCACCATCCTGTACAATAGAAATACGGATGTATCCATATACCCTTTATCAGATAGGATATATCACCATCCTGTACAATAGAAATACGGATGTAACCATATACCCTTTACCAGATAGGATATATCACCATCCTGTACAATAGAAATACAGATGTTTCCAGTAACCCTTTACCAGATATGATATATCACCATCCTGTACAATAGAAATATGGATGTATCCATTAACCCTTTACCAGATAGGATATATCACCATCCTGTACAACAGAAATACAGATGTAACCATTAACCCTTTACCAGATAGGATATATCACCATCCTGTACAATAGAAATACAGATGTAACAATTAACCCTTTACCAGATAGGATATATCACCATCCTGTACAATAGAAATATGGATGTAACAATTAACCCTTTACCAGATAGAATATATCACCATCCTGTACAATAGAAATACGGATGTATCCATATACCCTTTACCAGATAGGATATATCACCATCCTGTACAATAGAAATATGGATGTATCCATTAACTCTTTACCAGATAGGATATATCACCATCCTGTACAATAGAAATACGGATGTATCCATATACCCTTTACCAGATAGGATATATCACCATCCTGTACAACAGAAATACAGATGTAAACATTAATCCTTTACCAGATAGGATATAATATTATCACCATCCTGTACAATAGAAATACGGATGTATCCATTAACTCTTAACCAGATAGGATATATCACCATCTTGTACAAAAGAAATACGCTTTCCCACAAGGATGTATAAAACTATAACGACGTTTTAAACTATAACAATGTATAAAACTATAACCCTTTCCCACATACAATCGCAGACCACTCGGAAAACATTGAGACAAGAAAATGGAAAATCTCTACAAATGAGCAATTTCTCCTTTTGCCACGATATTTTCATTAGTTGTCAAAAAGTGTCTGTATGATGGAATGGGTTAATCATCAAGCCATGCATTTTTTTAGGAATAAACAACTGGGTTCAATACTAACCATAATTATTCATAAGTAACACTTAAATACTTAAGGGCATATTTCATCATTTTTGTTTCCCTAATATTTTGTAAAACATTAATGGTGGTATGTATTTAAGTAAATGACTTAGTTGACACAAATTGTTATCTCGCTGACTAAAAGTTCTAGTTAAAAAATTAAATGTTTTGGCGTTTTTATTAGGGGAAAAAAGTAATCCTTTTAAGTATTTAAATAAGGTTGGTGGGATTTAAGCCTAATGGGATTAATGAAACCCAGTTTTAATTTGATGTACAATGGGCAGGATCAGGTCCATATTAAGTGTCTGCATCAAAAACATTTGAAATAAATAATGTGGCATCTAAATATGTTGTTATATAGGGTTGAAATATGTTATTATATAGGGTTGAAATATGTTGTTATATAGGGTTGAAATATATTGTAATGTAGGGTTGAAATATGTTGTTATTCAACGTTGTTATATAGGGTTGAAATATGTTGTTAAATAAGGTTGAAATATGTTGTTATATAGGGTTGAAATATGTTGTTATATAGGGTTGAAATATGTTGTTATATAGGGTTGAAATATGTTATATAGGGTTGAAATATGTTATTATATAGGGTTGAACTATGTTGTTATATAGGGTTGAAATATGTTGTTATATAGGGTTGAAATATGTTAAAATATGTTGTAATATAGGGTTGAAATATGTTGTTAAATAGGGTTAAAATATGTTATTATATAGGGTTGATTGATTGATTGATTGGTTGATTGGGGTTTAACACCGTTTTTAACAATTTCTCAGTCATATCACGGCGGCCAGTTCACCTACTCATGTGTTTCCTGGTTTTCTCACACCAGTACTCCTCCCAAGCAAATATAGGGTTTAAATGTGTTGTTATATAGGGTTAAAATATGTTGTTATATAGGGTTTAAATATGTTATTATATAGGATTAAAATATGTTGTTATATAGGGTTAAAATATGTTGTTATATAGGGTTGAAATATGTTGTTATATAGGGTTGAAATATGTTATTATATAGGGTTGAAATATGTTGTTATATAGGGTTGACATATGTTGTTATATAGGGTTGAAATATGTGGTTATATAGAGTTGAAATATGTGGTTATATAGGGTTGAAATATGTGGTTATATAGGGTTGAAATATGTTGTTATATAGGATTAAAATGTTATTATATAGGGTTGAAATATGTTGTTATATAGGGTTGAAATATGTTGTTATATAGGGTTGAAATATGTTGTTATATAGGGTTGAAATATGTTGTTATATAGGGTTGAAATATGTTGTTATATAGGGTTGAAATATGTTATTATATAGGGTTGAAATATGTTGTTATATATGGTTAAAATATGTTATTATATAGGGTTGAATATGTTATTATATAGGGTTGAAATATGTTATTATATAGGGTTGAAATATGTTGTTATATAGGGTTGAAATATGTTGTTATATAGGGTTGAAATATGTTGTTATTTAGGGTTGAAATATGTTGTTATATAGGGTTGAAATATGTTGTTATATATGGTTGAAATATGTTGTTATATAGGGTTGAAATATGTTGTTATATAGGGTTGAAATATGTTGTTATATATGGTTGAAATATGTTGTTATATAGGGTTGAAATATGTTGTTATATAGGGTTGAAATATGTTGTTATATAGGGTTGAAATATGTTGTTATATAGGGTTGAAATATGTTGTTATATAGGGTTGAAAGCAATGTGGAAAAGGGAGGAGATGCTCAATGTGGTCAGTGTGTGCTTCCTGGCTCTCTCACACCAACATTAGTCCCACAATCCAGACAACAGGTTAGACTCATGTTACATTAGTCCCACGATCCAGCCAACAGGTTAGTCTCATGTTACATTAGTCCCACGATCCAGCCAACAGGTTAGACTCATGTTACATTAGTCCCACGATCCAGCCAACAGGTTAGTCTCATGTTACAATGGACACTGTTACCTTCTATCTTCAGAAAAATTGAATGTCTGAGCTTGGATTCAAACTTGCGACTCCAGCCTCAATTGAAACAGGTTAATGGTTAGGGAACATAAATAGATGTACCTCTATAATGTCGATATGTTCTGATTGGTTCTGGCTATTTATAGACATGACATCATTGTAATCTTTCTGTGCTGACAGCGAGCGAGGTTGATGCCTCTCAGGACATTGCAGCATGATGACCGACTCCTCACTGGACGAGAATTCTGACTCGTTGTCGCTCAACGGTAAACTATTATCGGAGGACGACGAAGACATGGCATCTGTGAACAGAAAACAATTTGTTTGTTTTGTTTGTTTGGAGTTTAACGCCGCTTTCAACAGCTTTGGTCATATCACGGCGGTCAGTGCACCTACCCATGTTTTCCTGGCTTTCCCACACCAGTACTTACACAACATTCTTTCGAAGCCACTGACTACTTTCTCACATAGATCAGAGGTGAGAGGCAATGGAAAACATCGCCCGAAAGAATGTCGCCGCAACCGGGTATCGAACCCGGAACAGAAAACAAATCAAGGCATCAATAACACTGATACAATGTACATGAGGATCAGCATAACACTGATACAATGTACATGAGGATCAGCCTTATCTACCCTGTTCATGTATTTCTTACAAGGATCAGTCTTATCTACCCTGTTCATGTATTTCTTACAAGGATCAGTCTTATCTACCCTGTTCATGTATTTCTTACAAGGATCAGTCTTATCTACCCTGTTCATATATTACTTACAAGGATCAGCCTTATCTACCCTGTTCATGTATTACTTTCATATAAGAAGCTGTAAGAAGCTTGTCACTTTGACTGTATAGATTCTGCTCAAATTGAGCAGATTGACAGATTAATTTGAACCTACTCTGTTCAGAAATGTCAATGTATACCTTTTCCTATGAGAGGGCTCATTTAACCTTTTCCCAAATACAGCAAATCTCTAGAAGATGCGTTTGAAGTATAGTAAATCTCTATAAATTTCCCTTTTGCAAAAATGATTTCAAAAGTCTTTCTGCTGCAGAGGAGTCAGAAAGCGTCTTCATGTGGGAAAGGGTATTAGACTGGTCTGCTATAAATTCACTTTGCATTATATGCAGGATAGAGTTATCTAACCTGATTCTTTACATAGGTGTGTTGGTTGGGAAGGGTTGTTTAATGTTTCAATGGAATGCATCAAGTAGTTACATTTAATGTAGTTGAACTTACATAATTTCTAATTAAACAAGAGGGCCATGGTCCCTGGATCGCACCTGATATCATTTTGTTTTCACTTTAGCCATATAAGCCCCGCCCACCTGGTGGCCATGTTTTTCGACCAATCAACATGGCTTAAAGGAATCTAATAGAGGACCGTCTTCCTAGGAACATTTCTACGAAAAAAAAATTGAAAATTGGCCAAACACTTTCGGAGGAGAAGATCTTTAAGTTTTCACTATAGCCATATAAGGCAAAATAGCCCCGCCCTATGGTGGCCATGTTTTTTGACCAATCAACATGGCTTGAAGGAATCTGAAAGAGGGTCACCCAAGGAACATTACTACACAATTATTTGAAAATCGGCCTGAAACTTTCGGAGTAAAAGATTTTTTAAGTTTTCACTAAAGCCATATTAGGCAAAATAGCCCCGCCCTCTGGCGGCCATGTTTTTCGACCAATCAACATGGCTTGAAAGAATCTGATAGAGGGTTTGTTTGTTTGTTTGGAGTTTAACGCCGCTTTCAACAGCTTTGGTCATATCACGGCGGTCAGTGCACCTACCCATGTTTTCCTGGCTTTCCCACACCAGTACCTACACAACATTCTTTCGAAGCCACTGACTACTTTCTCACATAGATCAGAGGTGAGAGGCAATGGAAAACATCGCCCGAAAGAATGTCGCCGCAACCGGGTATCGAACCTGTGACCTCCAGATCAAGAGTCAGATACGCTACCAATTGAGCTACCCGGCCGGGCCTGATAGAGGGTCTCCCTAGGAACATTTCTAGGAAAAAAAATTGAAAATTGGCCGAACACTTTCGGAGGAGAAGATCTTCAAGTTTTCACATTATAGCCATATAAGGCAAAACAGCCCGCATCCTGGCGGCCATGGTTTTCGACCAATCAACTTGGCTTGAAAGAATCTGATAGAGGTACACCCAAGGATCATTTCTACAAAATTATTTGAAAATCAACCTTACACTTTTTTAGGAGAATTCTTTTTGAGTTTACACTATTTTTTTCTTTCGCTTGCCATGGAAACCAGAAATTTGCATGGATAAAAAAAAATTGAAGGAATTTAGGAGAGGACATTGTTGCAAATGTTGCCTCTAGAGTGTTAACAAGCAAATGTTGACAAAGAACGACGAATGCCGGATGCCAGACAAAAGGTGATCACAAAAACTCACCTTGAGCACTTTGTGCTCTAGTGAGCTAAAAAAGGTCATGATTTACATTAAATGCAAGTTAGTCTAGATAGAGTTATCAAACTTGATAATTTCTATATGTGTGGTAGTTGGGAAGCATTGTAGACAGTTTCAATGTAATGCATCAAGTAAATACTAAGATATGGACTATTAATTTAATTGCACGCAAAACTTTAACCAGAATTTTTAAGTTAAAAAAGAGCCATAACTTGAAGAAAACGCAGGATAGAGTTATCTGACTTGATAATCTACATTGGTGTAACTTTAACCAGAATTTCTAAGTGAAAAAAGGGTCATAACTTGCATAATATGCAGGATAGAGTTATCTAACTTGATAATCTACATAGGTGTGATAGTTTGGTAGGGTTGTAGAAATGTTCAATGCAATACATACATACGTAGTATATTTAGGTACTTGCATGCAAATCCTTAACCAAGGTGTGACATGGACGCAAACGCCAGGTTGAGTAGTATAGCTCTCATATTCTTCGAATAGTTGAGCTAAAAATGTCAAGAAATAAAACCCCTCACTCTAATAACATATAAATTTAACTATATATACCAACCTTTTCCCAACTAGATACCCATCTTGAATCATCTGCAGCAGATGACTTTTCAAAACATTTTGGAAGTAATTTCTGCAGCCATGTTTTCAACTCTATTCACTAATAATACTTTCATTTACCATAATTATGTTTGTTATCAAAGTCGTCTGCTGCAGATTTATTATATGAGGGAAAGGGTTAACAAAGGTCTAGCAGACGACTTTGCAATCGTGACAAAAACCTGAAAAATCTCCATAAAAGACAGCTTAATTGATAAATAAAGTTGAAAACATTGTGGCCAAAGGAGAAATTGCTCATCATGAGCAATTTCACCTTTGGCCACAATGTTTTCAAAAGTCGTCTGCTGCTTTTGCGTCAAAATGCGTCTGCAGATGGGAAAGGGATAAGGTAGGGTTTACAGCTCTTTTCCTCACAATATCTATTTTTATTATCCAACAAAGCTCCATGATGTGGGTACTCAAAAGAATCATCTCTTTGACAACCTATGGTTACAGGATGAAAAATGCCCCTTATCTAGAGCTTCGGGATTAATATGATACATGTAAGAGGTGGATTTATCGTTAAGTGAATTAAATAAGCAGTGTGCATCAAGTTTCTCAATCAAAGGGGAATAACTTTTCCCAATAAATATTTATATTATCTCAATTTGACTTTGCTTAAACAATTAATAGTGTTATAACCTTATGCATTGTGCTATGTTTGGCATACATGCCCTTCCTGGATAAAACCTATCTATGAGCTTACCTGAGCCATAAGCCCCACCCCCTTGGCCCTCCTCCTCTTCTGTATCATCACTACTAGCACTTTGTGCGAGGGACATTGTAGAGCTAGATGTACTGCCCCCTCCTTCTGCATCTTCCTGATCAGCATCAATTTCCTCCTCATGGGACGTAAGAGATTGTAAATCCAGGTTGGGAATCTCATTAACCACTTGATGATCACTAATTGGTCCGGATTCACTTTGATTGACATTCTGTCCCGTGTGGTCATGATTCACGTGAACATTATTGGTATCATTATTATCACCACCAGATTTTCCTGCAGTAGAAAGATTAGTTGGATTATCTTCACCACCAGATGTCCCTGCAGTAAAATGATCAGTTGGATTATCTTCACCACCAGATGTCCCTGCAGTAAAATGATCAGTTGGATTATCTTCCGGATTAATGTGAACTTTAAGCACTTGTTGTTGTTGTTGTTCATCATCAATATTGTTACCATATTTAGCACAATCTGATACGAAGCTTTGAATTCTATTGAATTTGTCTCGATTTGATTTATTTATTTCTGAATTATTATTTTCATTATTGGTAAGACTGGCCTCCCTATTCGGAGACTCGAAGATATTTGGAAGTTTTGTTGCGAAAGATTTACTTTCTGTTACTCTGTTTTCATTGTTGTCCTCAATCACGATTTCTGAGCTGCTGTGTGGCAAAGACAGAGAAAGAACACTTTGAGAACTGTGATCCACTCCCAAATAATCGTTTCTAAAATTCCTCTCCCCTTCCCCCTGCCCTAGTGCCTGCTCCTCTTCCTCCCCACCTCCAGCACCATGCAGTATATCTGACATGTCACAAGAATGCGTCTCGATATCGCGAGATTCCATATCAAAGTCATAGGACTGCTTACGCACTTGAAACACAGTTTTAACTTCACTTGAATATTTACTCTCAAGGTCATCCCATTTCTTTCTATTTGCTGATTTTTTGTGAGTTGTGGCCGTAGACAGGGAAAACACTGTTGAAAAAGTGGACTTGTGGCTGTGCATCATTTCCCCGCTTTTTTGTGGGTCTGGTTGTTGTAACTGACACAAGGCCATCATTTTGGAGACCATACTCTGGTAGGTCCAGTTCTTTTCCTCCTTTGGGTACCCCTCCACTGTGATGGCAGCCGAGTCTGTCTGTGAAAACTCGCAGTTCTGTATAATGCATGCGTTTACATGCTGAAGGATTAAGGTCGTGTGGCGGAATGTACAGAAATGGGCGCTGATAGAGCCCGGGTTCTGAATGTAGACCATGCCATCCTCCATGATACAGTTGTCAACTTGTAAATATCCTGACCTCACCTGAAATAAACAATGTCAACTTGTAAATATCCTGACCTCACCTGAAATAAACAATGTCAACTTGAAAATATCCTGACCTCACCTGAAATAAACAATGACAATTTGTAAATATCCTGACCTCACCTGAAATAAACAATGACAATTTGTAAATATACCGACCTCACCTGAAATAAACAATGACAATTTGTAAATATACCGACCTCACCTGATATAAACACTGACAATTTGTAAGTATATCAACCTCACCTAATACAACAATTGTGCACATCTAGACAAACATATGGGATATCTCTATAAATCTATGTGTAAATATTGAATAGAGTTGAAAATCTTTTGGCAATAGGATAAATTTCTCATTATGAACAATTTCTCCTTTTCCCAAGATGTTGTCAAAAGTCACCGAAAAGAGTATGTATGTAGAAAATGGCTAAAAAGATTAAAACTTTTAATTTACCTGTTATAAAATGACAACTGTAATTTCACCCTCTATTAACAATAAAATTTGTAATTAACTTTCACCCATTAAACAAGAGTGGCAAATTGTCACAAAATAAGCCCATCAGGTATGCATAACTGTGTTGCAATTTAAGTGATTTGGCCAGTCTTTTATCCCAACCAAGGTTTTATGTCCAAAAACATTCATAGCAAGTTTGATTAAGATTGAATACAAACTGTTGAAGTTAAAGAGCAGACAAGGCCTATTGGCTCATATTTTGGATAATTAAAGGGCCATAATCCAAAAGTGCTTTCGGCAATTTGGAAGGTTATCAAACTTGGCCCAAACATTATGCCATTATCCATGACTACCTAGTTTGATGAAGATCAGATGAAAACTCTTTGACTTAGATGGAAGACGAGGCTAATTTGGCCAATTTTCTTTTTATTTAAATAACCTTGTGTGATTTGGCTGGTTTTCTTTTTATTCAAATTACCTTGTGTGATTTGGTTGGTTTTCTTTTTATTCAAATTACCTTGTGTGATTTGGCTGGTTTTCTTTTTATTCAAATTACCTTGTGTGATTTGGCTGGTTTTCTTTTTATTCAAATTACCTTGTGTGATTTGGTTGGTTTTCTTTTTATTCAAATTACCTTGTGTGATTTGGCTGGTTTTCTTTTTATTCAAATTACCTTGTGTGATTTGGCTGGTTTTCACTTTATTCAAATTACCTTGTGTGATTTGGCTGGTTTTCTTTTTATTCAAATTAACTTGTGTGATTTCGCTGGTTTTCTTTTTATTCAAATTACCTTGTGTGATTTGGCTGGTTTTCTTTTTATTTAAATTATCTTGTGTGATTTGGCTGGTTTTTCACACTTGGTAAATACGTTACGCCCACAAATATGTTCAACAAGTTTGGTGAATAATGCATTAAAAAGGTTTGACTTTAGGGAGCGGACATATAATGCATAATTAAGTCTCGTTATCCCCCTCTTTGACTATCAATGCTAGTGTAAACGAGACAAAAATGTGTGTAAAATTTGAAGTCAATCTACCAAGAAAGAAATGTTCATTTCTCAAATTCCAACAATTTGTTTGTATTTTAACCCAGAAAATAGGCTTCATCATAACATTTGATGAAGGGTATTAGATGTTACTATGATAAAATTTGAAAGCTCTAGCTTGTACTTCTTGAGGAAAAGTAAAATAATAACTTTAACTTTAAGCTAAACACAATTGTCCACAAATGTATGAATCTGAACCCTATTTGTTATGTTCAAAAACATTATGTATTAAATGTGTGTGCAAAGTTTGAAGTCAATCTACCAAAAAATGAAGGAGCTGTAGCTGATTTTCAAAATCAACTAAAATTCATATTTTTTACTGCGAAAATAGGTAAAACTCCTAACCTACAAGATACAATGTGATAAAAATATTAGCTTTAACTAAGATCCAAACAATTTTTTGAGAAAAAAAAGAATAATGAAACTTTAACATTGACCTAGTACAAAAATCCAAAAAAGAAAAATCCAAATATTTGTGTGTCCAAGTCCTATAATTGTGAAATGCGTGTGCACAAATTGAAATCAATCTAACAAAATATGAAACTGTCCAATTGTCAAAGTCTATCAAAAACCAACAAAAATACCTAAATGTTTACCCTAAAAAGAAGGTCACACCCAGCATCTTCAGCATACAATGTGAAGAAGAGTATAAGATGTAATTATGATCAAAATTTTAAAACCCTAGCATTTGTACTTATTGAGACAAAGTACAATAACGAAACATAAACACTTAGCTAAACGCATTTTGTCTGACAACATGTTAATTCAACACATTTAGATAATTATACTTTCATTTGTCAAGATTTTCTACGTATGTCTAGATGATTTATAAAGTTGTCTGCTGCAGATTTTTAGTATGAGGGAAAGGGTAAATACTGTGACTTAATACCTTTAGAATGAAGTTGGTGAACCACGGTGCCCTGAATACAAGGTTACTGATATGACCTGTGATGGCGGTTTGCTCAATGCAGACAACCAGTATCACACTACCAAGCTCTCCCACGCCGATCAGCTCAAATGGAATCTTGGAAGACATTTCAAACTGCTCATCGTAGATACCTGGATACACCAAGATCCTGTCATACTCATTGGCAACGGTCAAAGCACTTTTCAAGTTCGGATGTTCCTTTCCGATACCAACAGTGATAGTTTTTCTAGCTCGCTGTCGACGAAATACGGACATGCACGTCACAGAACTTTCAACTCTGTCAACACGAGTCCAGAAATGAGACTGGATGTATTTTTCCTTGTAGGCCAGTCTCCATGATAATGGTTCAGAGTGTAGGTTGAGTGGCCAGTTAGGTTGTCTCCATAATGTGGATTGGAGGTACAGGTCCTTCCATTTAGTGTTATCTAAACACACAACCAGATCTGTCCATGTCTTACAAACAATCGTACACCTGTAATAGACAATACAAATATTCAGTATTATTTTAAATACATCTGCCCATGCTTTACAAACAATCATACAAATATACACACAACCAGATCTGTCCATGCGTTACAAAAAATCTTAAAGCTGTAATAGACAATACAAACATTTACTTTCCCACATCAAGTGACTTTGAAAACATCTATGAACTATGAACAAGATGACCAATTTATCTAACCTAATTGTACGATGGTCTTTAACAAATGTGTGAAGTATGAAGTAATTTGAATTATGAAACTTTAACGTTGAGCTAAACGCAAATGTTAAAACTGACCGAGTCCAAAAATAGCAAAACCTTAAAAAACAAGAGGGCCAAGATGGCCCTAAATCGATCACCTAATTGATAGTAAATTAGTAGCAAATATTTAACTGCAAATATCTGGAAAATTTTATCAGGGAGTGCAAATGAAACTGAAAGGAGTGGACACTTCTCAAGAAACAGCTTATCAGTAAAGGCCATTTATATCTTGAAATCTAACAAGAACTTTAATAAGAATGGAATTATAAAGTTTTTGTCATTTTGCACCTTTCCTGATGCCGCCTTGCTGCCCTGTTTTTCAACGAAATCAATATGGCTTCAACAGTTTATTTAGAGGGTCACTTAAGAAACATTTCTACCAAATTATCTTGCAATCGCACAAGTAGATTATGGAGGAAAAGGATTTTAAAATTTGGGTATTTTTCTCACTTTCTGATGCCGCAGCAACCAAAGTTCTCAATGGAATTTAAATCTTTGAACAATTTTGAAAGAGGACCACCAAAGGAACATTTTTGTGATGTTTTGTGGAAATTGGTCTATTGGAATGGTAGGAGTTGGTTGTCATTTGTAGCTAAAAGTTCAATTTACCCCTTTTGTGATGACGCCTGGTTGATATGATTGTGTAACCAATCAAAACGGCTTAAACAAATTAAATAGAGGATCATTACAGTAAGATTCGTATTATATTTTATTAAAATCAGACAAACACTTTCATAAAAATGGAAGTTCAAATTCCGTCATTTTGCCCCTTTTCTGATGCCGCCTGACTGCCATGTTTTTCGACCAATCAGTATGGCTTGAACAATTTTTATAGAGGGTCACCCAAGGAACATTTCTACCAAATTATATTTGAATCTGACAGGCAGATTCAGAGGAGAAGATTTTTAAAGTTTGAACATTTTGTCCCCTTTCTGATGCCGCAGCAACCAAAGTTCTCATTGGAATTTTAATCTTTGAATAATTTTGAAAGAAGACCACCAAAGGAACATTCCTGTGATGTTTTGTGGAAATTGGTCTATTGGAATGGTAAGAGATGGTAGTCATTTGTAGCTAAAAGTTCAATTTACCCCTTTTGTGATGACGCCTGGTTGCTATGATTGTGTAACCAATCAAAACGGCTTAAACAAATTAAATAGAGGATCATTACAGTAAGATTCGTATTATATTTTCTTAAAATCAGACAAGCATTTGCATAAAAATGGAATTTTCAAATTTTGTCATTTTGCCCCTTTTTTGATGCCGCCTGACTGCCATGATTTTCGACCAATCAGTATGGCTTGAACAATTTTTATAGAGGGTCACCCAGTGAACATTTCTACCAAATTATATTTGAATCTGACAAGCAGATTCAGAGGAGAAGATTTTTAAAGTTTGGACCTTTTGCCCCCTTTCTGATGCCGCAGCAACCAAAGTTCTCAATGGAATTTAAATCTTTGAACAACTTTGAAAGAGGCCAACCAGAGGAGCAGTCCTGTGATGTTTCACGAAATTGTCCTTGGAGTTCGGGAGGAGATGATGTTTAAAGCTAAAGTTAACGCCGGACGACGGACGACGGATAAAAAGTGATCAGAATAGCTCACCTTGAGCCTTTGGCTCAGGTGATCTAAAAAGGTTTACCAAATGTTTGACATCATGCAAAACCCGTTTGATATGTTGAAGAATTATATTTGATAAATGAATGATCAGAATTAGAAAGGAATGTAACCAAAAATTATGAATTTATCTAAAATTCTCAAAATCAAACAAAAATCATGTTATTTATTCCCAAAAAGTCACACTCGGCATCTTCAACATACAATATGAAGAAAGGTATTATATGTAATTATATTCCAAATATGAAAGCCCTAACACAAGTACTTTAAACCACAAGTAAACTTTAACCACCCAAAATCATGTCTTTTGCCGCAAAAAGAAGCATCTTCAGCATACAATATGAAGAAATGTATTAGATGTAATTATATTCCAAATATAAAAGCCCTAGCATAAGTACTTATTGAGAAGAAAAAAAAAAAAAAAAAATCCAACTTGCCCTAAAACTTTAACCACCGAAAATCAAGTTTTTTACCCCAAAAAGAAGGTCACACTCATCATCTTCAGCATTCAATGTGAAGAAAGGTATAAGATGTAAATACATTCTAAGTATTAAAGCCGTAGCACAAATACTTATGAATGAAAATGCCAACTTGCCCTAAAACTTTAACCGGACGCCGACGCCGACGCCGGGGCGAGTAGTAAAGCTCTCATATAGTCAAGCTAAAAATAAGGCTTCCAGAGTATTAACATGGTTTTCCTTTAATTTGGCCTAGTGATCAGACATAACAGATTCGAATTTAGCCTAGATATCATCAAGACAGTAATTCAGACAATGTTTCAACATGCTTAAGTTAAAAAAAAAAGGGCCTCCAGAGTGTTTACAAGATTTACCTTCAATTTGACGTTGTGGCTTAGTTTTTGACCTCACATGGCCAAGATTTGATGGAGATGTATGTTCTGATAAACTTTCACAAAAATTTGATGTAAAATGATGCCTGTAGAGTGTTAACAATGTAATTGTTGATGACGCACGATGGACAGATGACAGACAAATGTGGTCACAATAAGTTCACCTTGAGCACCTCTTCAACAGGTGAGCTAAGAATCTCAATCAATAAAAGTATGATCATTGAATAGGTTTGATAACATTGTGGCAAAAGGAGAAACAGTATACTGTTCATCAAGGAACATTTGTGCCAAATTATTTTAAAATCAGGCCTAAACGTTTGGACAAGAAGATTTTTAAAGTTTTCACTGGAAATACATATGAAGGAAAACAAGCCCTGCACCCTGATGGCAATGATTTTCAACTGATCAAAGTCACCTTTGTGCCAAATTATTTTCTAATCAGGCCTGTGCCTTTTGGCTGCCATGTTTTTCTACAAATCAGAATAATTTGAACAATCTTTGTGGAGTATCACCCAAGGAACATTTTTGTAAAATTATTTTCAAATCCAGCCTGTACTTTTGTACAAGAAGATTTTTAAAGTTTTAACTATAAATACATGTGAGGAAAACAAGCCCAGACCCCTGCTTCAAAGAATCATTATAATTCGAACAATCTTGATAGAGAGTCACCCAAGAAACAATTTTGCAAAAAATAATTCAATTAGGGCCTATGCTTTTGGAGGAAACGATATTTAAGTTTTGACGTTTTCTTTGAACAACTTTGAAAGAGGACCATCCGAGAAACATTCATCAGAAATTATTTTGACTTCGGTTCATTGGTTTAGGAGGAGAAATTGCTTGTAAGAAAAAGTCAACAGACAGCCGACAAAGACAGATGATGAGTGATTACAAGTGAGCTTAAAACCTGAGTCTAACTCTTTAACAAACAAAGCCCACTTATGTCACTTTTCGCAGAAAACTTTAAACAAGAGGCCCAATTAAGAGGGCCAGTATCGCTCCACTGCCATTAGGAAAAAACTAGAGATTGCTTTTTTGAAAAAGCGCTTGTCTCCCCATTTGTGTGGTCGTAGGTGAGGAAAAGAAATGATGGAGATGAATTTTGTAGTTTTGGACTGGAGATGAAGCAACAGTGACAATCCTCAGTTATTGAGCGGAAACTATTTTTCAGCTGAAGGTTACCATGACCTTGGCCTTTGACCTAGTGACCTCAAAATCAATAGGGGTCATTTGCTGGTAGTTTATTTATTTATTTATTGGGGTTTTACGCCGCTTTCAACAATATTTCAGTTATATCACGGCGACAGTTCACTTATTCATGATCCCTGGGTAAACAAACCAGTACTAGGCTAGAAAATGTGCCTTGCCCAAGAGCACTCCACCATGACCGTAGTGCCGCGACTGGGGATCGAACCTGGGACACCCGGTTTCGAAATGCCCGACGCTAACCACTCGACCACAGCGGATTCCTCATTTGCTGGTAGTGACCAACCTGCACACCAAGTATGAAGTTCCTGGGCCAAAGCAATCTTTAGTTATTGAGCGGAAATGAGCCATTTTTCAGTCCAAGGTCACTGCGACCTTGACCTTTGACCTACTAACATCAAAATCAATAAGGGTCAGCTGCTGGTGGTGACCAACCTGCACACCAGGTATGATGTTCCTCGACATAAGCATTCTTTAGTTATTGAGCGAAAACCATATTTCAACTGAAGGTAACCATGACCTTGACCTTTGACATAGTGACCTTAAAATCAATGGGGGTCATCTGCTGGTGGTGACCAACCTGCACACCAAGTATTAACTTCCATAGCCAAAGCATTCTAGTTATTAAGCAAAAACAGCTCATTGTCAGTAACCTTTCAGCTCAAGGTCACTGTGACCTTGACTTTGACCTCAAAATCAAACAATATCAATAGAGGTCTTCTACTGGGCATGGCCAACCTGCATACCAAGTATGGAGCTCCTCGGCCCAAGCGTTCTTCAGTTATTGAGCTGAAACAATTTTTTACCTCACAAGGTCACCATGACCTTGACCGTTGACCTTCTGACATCAAAATCAATAGGGGTCATCTACTGGTCATGACCAACCTTCATACCAAGTATGAAGTTCCTATGCCCAAGCGTTTTTCAGTTATCGAGCGGAAACAAGTGTGACGGACCTGACCTTGACCACTGTGACCTTGGCCTTTGACCACTGTGACCTTGGCCTTTGATCTAGTGACCTCAAAATTAATAAGGGGGTCATTTGCTGGTGGTGACCAACCTGCACACCAAGTATGAAGTTCCTGGGCCCAAGCAAAAACAATTTTTCAGCTCATTGTCACTGTGACCTTTCAGCTCAAGGTCACTGTGACCTTGAACTTAGACGTACTGACCTCAAAACCAATAGAGGTCTTCTACTGGACATGGCCAACCTGCATACCAAGTATGGAGTTCCACGATCCAAGCATTCTACAGTTATTGAGCGGAAACCATTTTTTACTTCACAAGGTCAATATGACCTTGACCTTTGACCTTCTGACATCAAAATCAATAGGGGTCAGCTACTGGTCATGACCAACCTGCATACCAAGTATGAAGTTCCTACACCCAAGCGTTCTTCAGTTATTGATCGGAAACAAGTGTGGCAGACGGAAGGAAGGACGGAACGGGCTAAAACAATATGTCACCCCCATGTATGGGGGAGACATAATTAAATCTCCAAACAGTCCCGCCCCCTGGTGGCCATGTTTTTTGACTGATCACCATTGCTTGAAGGAATCTTGTAGTGTCACTAAAGGAAAATTTCTGCGAAATTATTTGAAAATCGACCCATGCAATAGCAATACAAGGCAAAATAGCCCCGCCCCTTGGCGGCCATGTTTTCCGACCAATAAACATGGCTTGAAGATATCTGATAGAGGGTTACCCAAGGAACATTTTTGCAAAATCATTTGAAAATCGGCCTAACACTTTCCGAGGAACAGATATTTTAAGTTTTCACTATAGCCATATAAGGTGAAATAGCCCCGCTTCCTGGCCGCCATATTTTTCAGCCAATTAACATGGCTTGAAGGAAACTGATAGAAGGTCACCCTAAGAACATTTCTACAAAATTATTTGAAAATCAGCCCGACACTTTTGTTGGAGAAGATTTTTTAAGTTTTCACCATAGCCATAGAAGGCAAAGTAGGCGGCAATGTTTTTCAACCAATCAACATGGCTAGAAAAGAATCTGATAGAGGGACACCCAAGGAACAATTCTAAAAAATTATTTGAAAATCGGCCCGACACATTCGTCGGAGAAGATTTTTTAAGATTTCACTATAGCCATATATAGCCCTGCCCCCCATGTTTTTTGACCAATCAACATGGCTTGAAGGAATCTGATAGATCATCACCCAAGAATCATTTCTACAAAATTATTTGAAAATCTGTTAAACAGTTTTGGAGGAGAAGAATTTTAAGTTTTTTCTTTTGGTTGCCATGGAAACCAGAATTTTGCATGGATCCACAAAAATCAAAGGAATTTAGGAGAGGACATTGAGAAGATGCTCTCTCTGAAGTTTCATCCCAAGTGGTTATTGAGGAGAAATCGTTTGAAGTAAGAAGTTGACGCGCCCACAACGGTCAATTCGCCATGACATAAGCTCGACTGGCTTCAGTCAGTGGAGCTAAAAAATCATGGGAAAAAAAAAAAAATGGCTCAAAACATCTCTAAAAATAGCCCATCAGGGTAAGGTTCTTATAATGGCTGGATAACTTGAAAAAGGGTCCAAAGTTGAAAGTGTGGTGGGAAAAGGAGGGATAACTCTCCTTTGCCTACAATTTTTTGTCTGCGTCAGTGTAATATAATTATATAAAGGTAAAGAGGAATGGATTTATATAAATGTAACAATGTTTTAATTCTTCCCACAACAGAGTTTTCCATGAAGAACAAATCCTGTGTCATTGACACATTTTCAACTCAAATATCCCCCCAAATATATTGCTGTTCATCCACATGGACGCAATGTTGGCAAATCAAAGTGAAGTCTGTTTTGGAATAACCGTGATTTTCTGAAAATCTGTATCTAACTCTGAATTACTGATTGGCACTTTATCGTTGCTATAATCAGTAACTTACAAGACATTAAACTTACAGACTAATCATTATCTTAGTCTACATTGTTAGATACACAATCATAGTCTACATTGTTAGATACACAATCTTAGTCTACATTGTTAGATACACAATCTTAGTCTACATTGTTAGATACACAATCTTAGTCTATATTGTTAGATACACAATCTTAGTCTACATTGTTAGATACACAATCTTAGTCTACATTGTTATATACACAATCTTAGTCTACATTGTTAGATACACAATCTTGGTCTACATTGTTAGATACACAATCTTAGTCTACATTGTTAGATACACAATCTTAGTCTACATTGTTAGATACACAATCTTAGTCTACATTGTTAGATACACAATCTAAGTCTACATTGTTAGATACACAATCTTAGTCTACATTGTTAGATACACAATCTTAGTCTACATTGTTAGATACACAATCTTAGTCTACATTGTTAGATACACAATCTTGGTCTCCATTGTTAGATACACAATCTTAGTCTATATTGTTAGATACACAATCTTAGTCTACATCGTTAGATACACAATCTTAGTCTACATCGTTAGATACACAATCTTAGTCTATATTGTTAGATACACAATCTTAGTCTATATTGTTACATACACAATCTTTGTCTACATTGTTAGATACACAATCTTGGTCTATATTGTTAGATACACAATCTTAGTCTACATCGTTAGATACACAATCTTAGTCTACATTGTTAGATACACAATCTTAGTCTACATTGTTAGATACACAATCTTAGTCTACATTATTAGATACACAATCTTGGTCTACATTGTTAGATACACAATCTTGGTCTACATTGTTAGATACACAATCTTAGTCTACATTGTTAGATACACAATCTTGGTCTACATTGTTAGATACACAATAGTGGTCTACATTATTAGATACACAATCTTGGTCTACATTATTAGATACACAATAGTGGTCTACATTATTAGATACACAATAGTGGTCTACATTATTAGATACACAATCTTAGTCTACATTGTTAGATACACAATCTTGGTCTATATTGTTAGATACACAATCTTAGTCTACATTGTTAGATACACAATCTTAGTCTACATCGTTAGATACACAATCTTAGTCTACATTGTTAGATACACAATCTTAGTCTATAGTGTTAGATACACAATCTTGGTCTGTATTATTAGATACACAATCTTAGTCTACATTGTTAGATACACAATCTTGGTCTGTATTATTAGATACACAATCTTAGTCTACATTATTAGATACACAATCTTAGTCTACATTATTAGATACACAATCTTAGTCTACATTGTTAGATACACAATCTTAGTCTACATTGTTAGATACACAATCTTGGTCTACATTGTTAGATACACAATCTTAGTCTACATTGTTAGATACATAATCTTAGTCTACATTGTTAGATACACAATCTTAGTCTACATTGTTAGATACACAATCTTAGTCTACATTGTTATATACATAATCTTAGTCTACATTGTTAGATACAAAATCTTGGTCTACATTATTAGATACACAATCTTGGTCTATATTGTTAGATACACAATCTTAGTCTACATTGTTAGATACACAATCTTAGTCTTCAGTGTTAGGTACACAATCTTTGTCTATATTGTTAGATACACAATCTTGGTCTATATTGTTAGATACACAATCTTAGTCTACATTGTTAGATACATAATCTTAGTCTACATTGTTAGATACAAAATCTTGGTCTACATTATTAGATACACAATCTTGGTCTATATTGTTAGATACACAATCTTAGTCTACATTGTTAGATACACAATCTTAGTCTTCAGTGTTAGGTACACAATCTTTGTCTATATTGTTAGATACACAATCTTGGTCTATATTGTTAGATACACAATCTTAGTCTACATTGTTAGATACACAATCTTGGTCTACATTGTTAGATACACAATCTTAGTCTACATTGTTAGATACACAATCTTTGTCTACATTGTTAGATACACACTCTTAGTCTACATTGTTAGATACACACTCTTAGTCTACATTGTTAGATACACAATCTAAGTCTACATTGTTAGATACACAATCTAAGTCTACATTGTTAGATACACAATCTTTGTCTACATTGTTAGATACACAATCTTAGTCTACATTATTAGATACACAATCTTAGTCTACATTATTAGATACACAATCTTAGTCTACATTGTTAGATACACAATCTTAGTCTACATTGTTAGATACACAATCTTGGTCTACATTGTTAGATACACAATCTTAGTCTACATTGTTAGATACATAATCTTAGTCTACATTGTTAGATACACAATCTTAGTCTACATTGTTAGATACACAATCTTAGTCTACATTGTTATATACATAATCTTAGTCTACATTGTTAGATACAAAATCTTGGTCTACATTATTAGATACACAATCTTGGTCTATATTGTTAGATACACAATCTTGGTCTATATTGTTAGATACACAATCTTGGTCTACATTGTTAGATACACAATCTAAGTCTACATTGTTAGATACACAATCTTTGTCTACATTGTTAGATACACAATCTTAGTCTACATTGTTAGATACACAATCTAAGTCTACATTGTTAGATACACAATCTTTGTCTACATTGTTAGATACACAATCTTAGTCTACATTGTTAGATACACAATCTTGGTCTACATTGTTAGATACACAATCTTAGTCTACATTGTTAGATACACAATCTTGGTCTATATTGTTAGATACACAATCTTAGTCTACATTGTTAGATACAAAATCTTTGTCTACATTGTTAGATACACAATCTTGGTCTACATTGTTAGATACACAATCTTAGTCCACAGTGTTAGATACACAATCTTAGTCTACAGTGTTAGATACACAATCTTTGTCTACATTGTTAGATACACAATCTTTGTCTACATTGTTAGATACACAATCTTTGTATACATTGTTAGATACCCAATCTTAGTCTACAGTGTTAGATACACAATCTTTGTCTACATTGTTAGATACAAAATCTTAGTCTACATTATTAGATACACAATCTTAGTCTACATTGTTAGATACACAATCTTAGTCTACATTATTAGATACACAATCTTAGTCTACATTGTTAGATACACAATCTTGGTCTACATTGTTAGATACACAATCTTAGTCTACATTGTTAGATACACAATCTTAGTCTACATTATTAGATACACAATCTTAGTCTACATTGTTAGATACACAATCTTAGTCTATATTGTTACATACACAATCTTAGTCTACATTGTTAGATACACAATCTTAGTCTACATTATTAGATACACAATCTTAGTCTACATTGTTAGATACACAATCTTAGTCTACATTGTTAGATACACAATCTTGGTCTACATTGTTAGATACACAATCTTAGTCTACATTGTTATATACACAATCTTAGTCTACATTGTTAGATACACAATCTTGGTCTATATTGTTAGATACACAATCTTGGTCTACATTGTTAGATACACAATCTTAGTCTACATTGTTAGATACACAATCTTAGTCTACATTGTTAGATACACAATCTTAGTCTACATTGTTAGATACACAATCTTAGTCTATATTGTTAGATACACAATCTTGGTCTACATTGTTAGATACACAATCTTGGTCTATATTGTTAGATACACAATCTTAGTCTACATTGTTAGATACACAATCTTTGTCTACATTGTTAGATACACAATCTTGGTCTACATTGTTAGATACACAATCTTGGTCTACATTGTTAGATACACAATCTTAGACTACATTGTTAGATACACAATCTTGGTCTATATTATTAGATACACAATCTTAGTCTATATTGTTATATACACAATCTTGATCTACATTGTAAGATACACAATCTTAGTCTATATTGTTAGATACAAAATCTTGGTCTACATTGTTAGATACACAATCTTAGTCTACATTGTTAGATACACAATCTTAGTCTACATTGTTAGATACACAATCTTAGTCTACATTGTTAGATACAAAATCTTGGTCTACATTGTTAGATACACAATCTTAGTCTATATTGTTAGATACAAAATCTTGGTCTACATTGTTAGATACACAATCTTAGTCTATATTGTTAGATACAAAATCTTGGTCTACATTGTTAGATACACAATCTTAGTCTACATTGTTAGATACACAATCTCAGTCTACATTGTTAGATACAAAATCTTGGTCTACATTGTTAGATACACAATCTTAGTCTATATTGTTAGATACAAAATCTTGGTCTACATTGTTAGATACACAATCTTAGTCTATATTGTTAGATACACAATCTTAGTCTACATTGTTAGATACACAATCTCAGTCTACATTGTTAGATACAAAATCTTGGTCTACATTGTTAGATACACAATCTTGGTCTATATTGGTAGATACACAATCTTGGTCTATATTTGTAGATACACAATCTCAGTCTATATTGTTAGATACACAATCTTGGTCTATATTGTTAGATACACAATCTTTGTCTACATTGTTAGATACACAATCTTGGTCTACATTGTTAGATACACAATCTTAGTCTACATTGTTAGATACACAATCTTAGTCTATATTGTTAGATTGTTAGATACACAATCTTAGTCTATATTGTTAGATACACAATCTTGGTCTATATTGTTAGATACACAATCTTGGTCTACATTGTTAGATACACAATCTTGGTCTCCATTGTTAGATACACAATCTTAGTCTATATTGTTAGATACACAATCTTGGTCTACATTGTTAGATACACAATCTTTGTCTACATTGTTAGATACACAATCTTAGTCTACAGTGTTAGATAACAATCTTGGTCTACATTATTAGATACACAATCTTGGTCTATATTGTTAGATACACAATCTTGGTCTACATTGTTAGATACACAATCTTGGTCTACATTGTTAGATACACAATCTCAGTCTATATTATTAGATACACAATCTTAGTCTATATTGTTAGATACACAGTCATAATCTTAGTCTACATTGTCTACAATCATTATCTTGGTCTACATTGTCAGCTATACAATTATTATCTTGGTCTACATTGTTAGCTATAAAATTATTATCTTGGTCTACATTGTCAGCTATACAATCATTATATTGATCTACTTTGTAAGCTATACAATAATTATCTTGGTCTACATTGTCAGCTATACAATTATTATCTTGGTCTACTTTGTAAGAAACACAATCATTATCTTGGTATACATTGTTAGCTATACAATTATTATCTTGGTCTACATTGTCAGCTATACAATCATTATCTTGGTCTACATTGTTAGCTATACAATCATTATCTTGGTCTACATTGACAGCTATACAATCATTATCTTGGTCTACATTGTAAGCTATACAATCATTCTCTTGGTCTACATTGTTAGCTATACAATCATTATCTTGGTCTACTTTGTAAGATACACAATCAATAATTTGGTATACATTGTTAGCTACACAATTATTATCTTAGTCTACAGTGTTAGAAACACAATCTTAGTCTATATTGTTAGATACATAATATAATCTTGGTTTACATGGTAAGCTACATAATATAATCTTGGTTTACATTATTATCACCAAACTAAAATATTGGCCTGTATTATTATCATTAAACTAAAATATTGGCCTGTATTATTATCACCATACTAAAATATTGGCATGTATTATTATCACCAAACTAAAATATTGGCCTGTATTATTATCACCATACTAAACTAGTGGCCTGTATTATTATCACCATACTAAAATATTGGCATGTATTATTATCACCATACTAAACTAGTGGCCTGTATTATTATCACCATACTAAAATATTGGCATGTATTATTATCACCATACTAAACTAGTGGCCTGTATTATTATCACCATACTAAAATATTGGCATGTATTATTATCACCATACTAAACTAGTGGCCTGTATCATTATCACCAAACTAAAATATTGGCCTGTATTATTATCACCAAACTAAAATATTTGCCTGTATTATTATCACCATACTAAACTAGTGGCCTGTATTATTATCACCAAACTAAAATATTGGCCTGTATTATTAGCTACACAATTAATCTAGGTCAACTTTGTAAGGTATACACTAAATCTTAGTCTCCATTGGCAGATGCACAATATAATGATGGTCTATATTGTAAGCTACCCAAATATAATCAATGTGTTTCTTGTAAGCTACCCAAATACAATCTTTTGGACACATTGTTAGATACACAATTTGATCTATATTATTAGATACACACTGTACTATTGCTTTACATTGTTAACTACACACTATACTTTTGGTTTATATTGTTAGCTACACATGAATCTATGGTTTATATTGTTAGCTACAACCTATACTATTGGTTTACATTGTTAGCTACACACTATACTATTGGTTTACATTGTTGGCTACACACAATAATATTGGTTAATATTGTTAGCTACATACTATAATATTGGTTTATATTGTTAGCTACACACTTTACTATTCTTTAATAGTGTTAGCTTAGTGTTAGCTACACACTATACTATTGATTTATATTGTAAGCTACACACTATACTATTGATTTATATTGTAAGCTACACAATAAATTATTGGTTGACACTGTTAGCTACACAGTAAAATGCTGTTTTACAGTGTTAGCCACACACTATACTATGGGTTTACATTGTTAGCTACACACTATACTATTCATTTATATTGTTAGCTACACAATATAATTTTGATCTTTATTATTAGATACACACTGTACTATTGGTTTACATTGTTAGCTACACACTTTACTATTGGTTTACATTGTTAGCTACACACTATACTATTGGTTTATATTGTTAGCTACACAATACAATAGTGGTTTACATTGTTAACTACACACTATACTTTTGGTTTATATTGTTAGCTACACAATTAACTACTGGTTTACATTGTTAGCTTCACAAATATAATACGAGTTTACATTGTTATCTACACAATACAATATTGGTTGACACTGTTAGCTACACAGTAAAATATTGGTTTCCAGTGTTAGCTACACACTATACTATGGGTTTACATTGTTAGCTTCACACTAATACTATACTATTGATTTATATTGTTAGCTACACACTATAATATTGGTTTATATTGGTAGCTACACAATAAAATATTACATTGTTAGCTACACACTATACTATTCGTTTATATTGTTAGCTACACAATATAATTTTGATCTTTATTATTAGATACACACTGTACTATTTGTACATTGGCCATGTTTTTTTGACCAATCAACATGGCTTGAAGGAATCTGATAGAGGGTCACCCAAGGAACATTTCTACAAAATTATTTGAAAATCGGCCTGACACTTTCGGAGGAGAAGATTTTTTAAGTTTTCAATATAGCCATATAAGGCAAAATAGCCCCGCCCCCCCTGGCGGCCATGTTTTTCGACCAATCAACATGGCTTGAAGGAATATGATAGAGGGTCATCTAAGGAACATTTCTACAAAATTATTTGAAAATCTGCCAACCAGTTTGGGAGAAGAAGAATTTTGAAGTTTTTTCGGTTTCGTTGCCATGGAAACCAGAATTTTGCATGGATCCCAAAAATTTGAAGGAATTCTGGTGAGGTCATTGAGAGGATGCTTTCTGTGAAGTTTCATCCAAATTGACCCACTGGTTACTGAGGAGAAGAAGTTGACGCACGACGCACGACGCACGCCGGACAAAAGGCGATCACAATAACTCACCTTGAGCAAAGCTCAGGTGAGCTAAAAATGGGCCATAATTCTTACAAAAACCTTGACAGAGTTATGTACTCTTGTCTGTTGATGGAGGTAATGATGGTGAATAAGTGTTGTAAGTTTCAAACCAATATCTGTAATGGCTTTGACAAACAAGAGCTGTCGGAGGACAGCATGCTCAACTTTTTTGTGCTTGCAAACTTTTTTGGGTGACAGTCGAAAAAGAGTCATAATTCTTACAAAAACCTTTACTGAATTATGCACTCTTGGCTGTTGGTTGAGGTTATGATGGTAAAAAGATTTTTGTAAGTGTTTAAGCTATATCTCTTATTGTTTTAAAAAAATATGATTTGGTATGAATAACTTAACCAAAATTATAAAATCGAAAAAGGGCCAAAATTCTTAAACACAACTTGACAGAGTTATGTACCCTTGTCTGTTGATGGAGGTAATGATGATAAATAAGTATTGTAAGTTTATAAGCTAAATCACTAATGGTTTTGAAAACAAGAGGACCATGATGGCCCTGGAATCGCTCACCTGATTATTTTTTTTTCACTTTACCTATATAAGCCCCGCCCCATGGCAGCCATAGTTTCCGACCAATCAACTTGGCTTGAAGGAATCTGATAGAGTGTCACCCTAGGAACATTTCTACAAAATTATTTGAAAATCGGCCAGACACTTTTGGAGGAGAAGATTTTTTAAGTTTTCACTATAGCCATATAGTGCAAAATAGCCCTGCCCACTGGCGGCCATGTTTTTCGACCAATCAACATGGCTTGAAGGAATCTTATAGAGGGTCACCCAAGGAACATTTCTACACAATTATTTGGAAATCGGTCCGACACTTATGGAGGAGAAGATTTTTTAAGTTTTCACTATAGCCATAAAAGGCAAAATAGCCCCGCCCCCTGGTGGCCATGTTTTTTGACCAATCAACATGGCTTGAAGGAATCTGATAGAGGATCACCCAAGGAACATTTCTACAAAATTATTTGAAAATCGGCCTGACACTTTTGGAGGAAAAGATTTTTTAAGTTTGCACTATAGCCATATAAGGCAAAATAGCCCCACCACCCCTGGCGGCCATGTTTTTTGACCAATCAACATGGCTTGAAGGAATCTGATAGAGGGTCACCCAAGGAACATTTCTACAAAATTATTTGAAAATCGGCCTGACACTTTCGGAGGAGAAGATTTTTTAAGTTTTCACTATAGCCATATAAGGCAAAATAGCCCCGCCCCCCCCCCCCTGGCGGCCATGTTTTTCGACCAATCAACATGGCTTGAAGGAATATGATAGAGGGTCATCTAAGGAACATTTCTACAATATTATTTGAAAATCTGCCAACCAGTTTGGGAGAAGAAGAATTTTGAAGTTTTTTCGGTTTCGTTGCCATGGAAACCAGAATTTTGCATGGATCCCAAAAATTTGAAGGAATTCTGGTGAGGTCATTGAGAGGATGCTTTCTGTGAAGTTTCATTCAAATTGACCCACTGGTTACTGAGGAGAAGAAGTTGACGCACGACGCACAACGCACGACGCACGACGGACAAAAGGCGATCACAATAACTCACCTTGAGCAAAGCTCAGGTGAGCTAAAAAGTGGGGTGGTATGAAAAACTTAACCAAAAATCTAAGTCGAAAAAGGGTCATAATTCTTACAAAAATCTTGACAGAGTTATGTTCTCTTGTCTGTTGATGGAGTTAATGACGGTGAACAAGTGTTGTAAGTTTCAAAGCAATATCTGTAATGGTTATGAAAAAAAGTAAATTGGTACAAAAAACTTAACTGAAATTCTAAGTTGAAAAAGGGCCATAATTCTTATAAAGATCTTGACAGAGTTATGTTCTCTTGTCTGTTGACGGAGTTAATGATGGTGAACAAGTGTTGCAAGTTTCAAAGCAATATCTGTAGTGGTTTTGAAAAAAAGTAAATTGGTACAAAAAAATTAACCAAAATTCTAAGTCGAAAAAGGGCCATAATTCATACAAAAACCTTGACAGAGTTATATACTCTTTTCTGTTGATGGAGGTAATGATGGTGAAATAGTGTTGTAAGTTTCAAAGCAATATCTGTAGTGGTTTTGAAAAAAAGTAAATTGGTACAAAAAACTTAACCAAAATTCTAAGTCGAAAAAGGGCCATAATTCTTACAAAAATCTTGACAGAGTTATGTACTCTTGTCTGTTGATATAAGTAATGATAGTGAATAAGTGTTGTAGGTTTCCAATCCATATCTGTAATGGTTTTGAAAAAAAGTGAATTGGTACAAAAAACTTAACCAAAATTCTAAGTAAAAAAAGGGCCATAATTCTTACAAAAACCTCAACAGAGTTATGTACTCTTGTCTGTTGATGGAGGTTATGATGGTGAATAAGTGTCATAAGTTTCAAAGCAATATGTGTTACGGTTTTGACAAAAAAGGGAATTGGTACAAAAACCTTAACCAAGGTCTGACACCAACGCAGACGCCGATGCTGGGACGAGTAGTATAGCTAGCCTTTTCTTCGAAAAGTCGAGCTAAAAATTGGTTTACATTGTTAGATTTAGAAACATAATCTTGGTTTACATTGTTAGCTATAGAAACATTGAGTAGAACTAGTCCATAAATATGTAAGAATTATACCAAAGATCAAGGATGAGTAAACTGGTCACAGGAATTCAGCGGGAGAAGGGTTAAATATACCTGCATAAATCCTCCGCGGGAAGAAAGGATAAGATAATGGCCCAGACTTCAAAGGGTAATCCCTGCTTATCCCCTGGCAACACTTTACTCCCATTGTCTGTCTTTATTGTCGCACTTGACAAGGTGTCTCGATCAATCCGATCCATCGGTTCATCGGGGATTAGTACCCTTAATATCTACATAGTCTGTAATGTATAACAATAAGTTCATTAGTACCCTTAATATCTACATAGTCTGTAATGTATAACAATAAGTTCATTAGTACCTTTAATATCTACATAGTCTGTAATGTATAACAATAAGTTCATTAGTAACTTTAATATCTACATAGTCTGTAATGTATAACAATAAGTTCATTAGTACCTTTAATATCTACATAGTCTGTAATGTATAACAATAAGTTCATTAGTAACTTTAATATCTACATAGTCTGTAATGTTTAACAACAAGTTAATAACGATAGCTTGGAGCAAGACTGGTCTAAGTCTCTTTTTTCACAAAATCATTTTTTTGCATATTTGAATAAAGAACAATGAAATGAACATTGTGTGAAAAAAATACCCTTTATTTCTTGCTAAGTAATAGAAAAGTCTATCTGCTAAACCTAATTTTCATAGAAGCAAAACTAGACCAAGTAGAGTTGGCAACTGCGTAGCTTCCTATACGTGAGTACGCGGCTGAATCCACATGATTCTGACAAAATAAATAAAACAATTCAGCCAAAGTTGCAGTATGCATACTTAACCACATGCTCATATCAAACATTCCTTGCCGTTTCTATACTAAATTATAATAGCCCTTATAGCATATGCGGCCCCGGCTCACAATTCCCAAGCCAGCAGCAGAGTGCTTGCTTGAAACAAGGCCAGCACTTCGCCGTAAGCGAACGGTTCTGCGAGAAACCCGCCTACTAAAGGCCGGCGTTCCACTCCCGTGACCCAAACAAGAGGGCCATGATGGCCCTTGAATCGCTCACCCTGATTTTTTATTTTTTTTTCACTTTAGCTATATAAGCCTCGCCCCCTGGCAGCCAGTTTCCGACCAATCAACTTGGCTTGAAGGAATCTGATAGAGGGTCACCCTAGGAACATTTCTACAAAATTATTTGAAAGTCGGCCAGATACTTTTGGAGGAGAAGATTTTTTAAGTTTTCACTATAGCCATATAATGCAAAATAGCCCTGCCTACTGGCGGCCATGTTTTTTGACCAATCAACATGGCTTGAAGGAATCTGAAAGTGGGTCATCCAAGGAACATTTCTACAAAATTATTTGAAAATCGGGCCGACACTTTTGGAGAAGAAGATTTTTTAAATTTGCACTATAGCCATATAAGGCAAAATAGCCCCGCCCCCCCCCCCCCATGGCGGCCATGTTTTTCGACCAATCAACATGGCTTGAAGGAATCTGATAGAGGGTCACTTAAGAAACATTTCTACAAAATTATTTGAAAATCTGCCAACCAATTTGGGAGAAAAAGAATTTTGAAGTTTTTTCGGTTTCGTTGCCATGGTAACCAGAATTTTGCATGGATCCCAAAAATTTGAAGGAATTCTGGTGAGGTCAATGAGAGGATGCTTTCTGTGAAGTTTCATCCCAATTGACCCACTGGTTCCTGAGGAGAAGATGTTGAAGATTTTTTAAGTTTTCAATTTGGCCATATAAGGCAAAATAGCCCCGCCCCCTGGCGGCCATGTTTTTTGACCAATCAACATGGCTTGAAGGAATCTGATAGAAGATTACCCAAGGAACATTTCTACAAAATTATTTGAAAATCGGCCTGACACTTTTGGAGAAGAAGATTTTTTAAGTTTGCACTATAGCCATATAAGGCAAAATAGCCCCGCCCCCCCTGGCGGCCATGTTTTTCGACCAATCAACATGGCTTGAAGGAATCTGATAGAGGGTCACCCAAGGAACATTTCTACAAAATTATTTGAAAATCAGCCTTACACTTTCGGAGGAGAAGATTTTTTAAGTTTTCACTATAGCCATATAAGGCAAAATAGCCCCGCCCCCCCTGGCTGCCATGTTTTTTCGACCAATCAACACGGCTTGAAGGAATCTGATAGAGGGTCATCCAAGGAACATTTCTACAAAATTATTTGAAAATCTGCCAACCAATTTGGGAGAAGAAGAATTTTGAAGTTTTTTCGGTTTCGTTGCCATGGAAATCAGAATTTTGTAAGGATCCAAAAATTTGAAGGAATTCTGGTGAGGTCAATGAGAGGATGCTTTCTGTGAAGTTTCATCCAAATTGACCCACTGGTTACTGAGGAGAAGAAGTTGACGCACGACGCACGACGGACGACGGACGACGGACGACGGACAAAAGGCGATCACAATAACTCACCTTGAGCAAAGCTCAGGTGAGCTAAAAATCAAGAGGGCCATGATGGCCCTGGATCGCTCACCTTATTTTTTTTTTTTTCACTTTAGCTATATAAGCCCCGCCCCCTGGCGGCCATAGTTTCCAACCAATCAACTTTGATTGAAGGAATCTGATAGAGGGTCACCCCTAGGAACATTTCTACAAATTATTTGAAAATCAGCCTGACACTTTTGGAGAAGATTTTTTAAGTTTTCACTATAGCCATATAATGCAAAATAGCCTTGCCCACTGGGGGCCATGTTTTTCGACCAATCAACATGGCTTGAAGGAATCAGAAAGTGGGTCACTTAAGGAACATTTCTACAAAATTATTTGAAAATCGACCCGACACTTTCGGAGAAGACGATTTTTTAAGTTTTCACTATAGCCATATAAATCAAAATAGCCCCGCCCCCCCCCTGGCGGCCATGTTTTTCGACCAATCAACACGGCTTGAAGGAATCTGATAGAGGGTCATCGAAGGAACATTTCTACAAAATATTTTGAAAATCTGCCAACCAGTTTGGGAGAAGAAGATTTTTTAAGTTTTCACTATAGCCATAAATTATAAGGCAAAATAGCCCTGTCCACTGGCGGCCCTGTTTTTCGACCATCAACAAAATTATTTGAAAATAAGCTGACAATTTCGGAGGTGAAGATTTTTTAAGTTTTCACTATAGCCATATAAGGCAAAATAGCTCCGCGCCCCCCCCCCACCACCCCCCCCCCCCACTCCCACTGTCGGCCATTTTTTTCGACCAATCAACATGGCTTGAAGGAATCTGATAGAAGGTCATCCAAGGAACATTTCTACAAAAATTATTTGAAAAATCGGCCTGACACTTACGGAGGAGAAGAACTTTTTTAAGTTTTCACTCTTAGCCATATAAGTGCAAAAATAGCCCCGCCCCCCTGGCGGCCATTGTTTTTCGACAAATCAACATGGCTTGAAGGAATCTGATAGAGGGTCATCCAAGGAACATTTCTACAAAATTATTGTGAAAATCGGCCTTGACCACTTTCAGGAGAAGATATTTTAAGTTTTCACTATAGCCATATTAGGCAAAATAGCCCCGCCCCACCTGGCAGCCATGTGTTTTTCGACCAATCAACATGGCTTGAAGGAATCTGATAGAGGGTCATCCAAGGAACATTTCTACAAAATTATTTGAAAATCTGCCAACCAGTTGGGAGGAAGAAAGAATTTGAAGTTTTTTTCATTTTGTTGCCATGGAAACCAGAAGTCTGCATGGATCCCAAAAAATTGAAGGAAATCTGGTGAGGTCATTGAGAGGATGCTTTCTGTGAAGTTTCATCCCAATTGACTCACTGGTTACTGCGGAGAAGAAGTTGACGGCACGATGGACGACGCACAATGCTACGACGGACGATGCACGACGGACGACGCACGACGGACGACGCACGACGGACAAAAGGCGATCACAATAACTCACCTTGAGCTAAGCTCAGGTGAGCTAAAAAAGTGTTCCACTCCCGTGACAAAAAAAAAAAATGTTCCACTCCCGTGACTAAAATCAAAGCGCTGATATATAGCACTAATGAGCGAAGTACCTTCATTGATGTTAGCGCTGTAACTCCAGCATGACAATAAGTATAAGACCTGTCTTAGGTTCAAACACATAAGAAACAAATGAATTCTGTGTTACAAAAAAAATCCTTTAACACTTTCCCTCATACGGCAATTCTGTAGCAGACGACTTTGAACATATTTTTTTACAAAAAAATGGAAAATCTCTATATTTTAATGGAAAACATAAGACTAAAAGTTGAAACAGAGTGTCAAAAGGAGAAATTGCACGTGTTGTGCAATTTCTCATTTTGTCACTATGTTTTTCAAAAAGCCGTCTGCTGTAGATGCGTCAGAAAGCGTCTATATGAGGGAAAGGTGTTAAACTTCTATGACTAATTTGTGTGGTGCAATGCAGATCTCCTGATCGGAATACGCAGATGCACTAATTGACCTAAAGAATAATTTGAGTATCTGTCCATTCGCAGTAAATAATGCAATAACACTACCTTGGTATTATCATGGAATAAGTGTATTGTTGTTGAAACAATTTGACTGTATACATGAATGAACACATTTTACATCTTATTTGCATCAAAATATATGGACTTACGTCTTATTGTTGAAAGTGCTACCTTTGATACAAAAAAAAGATTATGCAAAATATTATATTATCCTTGTGTTATGTTTATCCGAAAGACATTAATTAAACCTTAATTCAAAACACAGAGGAAAGGAAATAAAGAAAGAGACCCATTTATTCATGCCCTGTATGACCGCGCTCTGAACTTATTGAGCGAGAATCAGTTATATAATCAAGATAGTAACAGGAGACCTCATAACCGTTTATGATATCTGATAGTTTTACAACTTACTTACTCTTTTCTCTAAACCGAATTAGAAGCCGGCGAATTGGAACATATCCAAGACAAAAATATGGGAATAATAAGTTTAACTGAATAAAGCGGGGAACCGTTGGCACTAATGATTTTCAAGTGTTCTGCTTAATTTTCCCCTAATACGAGGGACAGTATTATACACTGTCCTGCCTTATAAATAACATGAACGCAGATAAGTGGCAGAGAAATGGTATTAAGAATAGCTGTAGAGAAAGTGTGTGATATCTAGAATATTGAATTAATGTTCATGCTACTAGTTTGAGACATTGTGTAAAAGGGAGGAATAAGTCATTTTGAGTAATTGTTACATTTTCTAGAAAAGTTTCAAAATTCACCTGCTTGCTTTGTGTCGTATTCTATCATGTAAAGGGTGAACACTTGACAGTTCATTAATGAAAATGTTCGAGCCTGACATTTCAAAGTGTTCCTCTGAGTTTATCAGTTTTTCTGTGTATATACATTATGATATTATAAAACGTTGTTTAAAGTGACTGGGTGACTAGTCTACAGTGTGATAATATTGAATGAAATCAAAGTATTTGACATTGTACATATTGATAACAATCTAGTCCACAGTGGAATTACTTTTGAACTCATTCATGAGGAAGGCGGACTCGGGCAAAAAGGCCTGTCGAAAGTAGTGCGATGCGAATGAAAGCCAATCAAATGAAGTAATCTCAAATCCTCCGCGGTTGAGAGTGGTTGAGAGAGTGGTTGCAGCTTTAAGTTGGATTTCGAAAGCAGGCATGCTATGAGCTTTCGGATCGCTTCGCGACCCTTCGCCTACTAAGGCCGCTGTTCCACTCCGCTGACAAAAAAAATAAAACAGTGTTCCACTCCGGTGACAAAACAATTCATCTGAGTATTATTAACATAATCGGGGCTTGTATTTGTTTGCTATTTTAGGAGAAAAAAATCTGCCAAATATTGGGGTTTATTTGTTGATTTTGATCCTAAAACTGTCCATTTCTTTACAGTACAAATAAAGCCACCTCAGAACACCCAGATATGCACCAGATTGCACCATTGTTTTCAAAATAGCACAATTATGAAATCACATGAATAGATGGGCTAGCTACGCCCCTAGCTGGTCTAGTACTTGCATTTAAATTATTTTCCAAAACTTGAGTTTGACTCTTCTCAACTATATTGACCTTCTCTGCAAACTTTCCTGCAAATTTGCAACAAGTTTGCCGCAAACTGGCGACTTTTACCATGAAAATGAGAGTTTGCAGCAAATTTGCCGCAAACTTTTTATGCAGTTGTCTTACAACACAGGGGATGAACAAGAAATATCACGGTGACCACAAATGCAAACATCAGGAGGACATTTTCGTTGTTTTGACAGAACTCGAGGTAAACATTTTGCAGTTTCTTTGTAATTTTGATATATCGGAAAAATGAAGTAGCCTAAAAAGATGGCATATAAATAGCCTGCCGATCGGTACCTGTTTCAGTGCTGTACTACTACCAACATTGTTCGAGAACACTTCGACACAAAATTCCAAAATGCAATGCAAACATCAGCAGTTTTACATTTGTCGTGCATGTTTAGTCAAATACCCGTGTTCTGCGACTCTTTGGCTTGTCAATATAATGCTTTTTGTAGTCTAGGAACATAACAGTTATCAATGCGTCGATTTTCTGTATAAAAAAATGAACTTACAAGTGATTTTATAATTTGGCAAACATCAGGAGGCAAAATATTTGGCAAAACATCAGGAGCTAAAATTCAAGCTTATCGAAATCGGAAGGAAAACCAATATATCTGCAATTCC